>WOXC01009938.1:1082500-1304650 GCA_011680675.1 Gymnobelideus leadbeateri
TTTCCTCATCTATGAAATAAACTGGAGAAGAATATGGCAAACCACACCTATATCTTTGCCAAGAAAACTCCAAATTGGGTCACAAAGAGAAACAATTGGGACACAACTGAAAATGACTGAACAAGAAAATAGGAACTTATAGTGAAATCTGAAAGTCAAAGTTTCCCTCTGCTTATTGAAAATCTCTTCCTTGCAACTATTCCTGGCTGCAATTTTATAAAAATCATAAAACAAAAGCAAAATGCAGTAGTCAATACTAAAACAAGGTTTTAAAGTCTAGATTAGGGTTTTGATTCACTTAAACTGATCTGTAGTATCTGAAAATGTTAATGCTTATCTAGAGAATAATTTTCCTAAAACTTTCCTATCTGGCCAAGGGTGGAAAAAAGATACTGCTATTCATTTGTTTAATCAAAGGACATTCCTTCTCTAAATTTAGTTTCCCCCTTTATCCATTTTCCTACAATTCACAGTTCCTCCCTAAACTTTTAACTTTTTTGTTGTTGTTGTTATTCAGTTATGTCTGTTAGAAGCTAGTTAGGTGGCTAATATGAAAATATATTTTACACAATTTTACATGTATACTTGAATCTTATTTTTTCAAGATTTGTCAATAATCTCTGTGTGTATAACACACACACATATACACATATGATTGTTGTTTAACAAAGCTGAGATAAGGCATTTGTCAGTTCTAAATAAAGTTTGAAAATTGCACTCTCTTGCATTTGAAAATTTGTGTTTACAATCAACCAAAGAGAAGCACTGAACCATCCTGGTAACATATAAATACTTAGCTTCTTGAATAGCAACATAGTCTGACATTAAAACTATGTTCATTTATTTAAATATGTACCTATTCAAATGTCCTTTGTTGCACCTTTCCCTCAGCGCCGTATTGCATCTTGGGTACTTGCCTGCTGTCCATCCTTGGTCCCAGCTTTGATCTTTACTTTGTAAGAAATTATATAAGAGAAAACAACCTAGCCAGGTTGTTAAATTAACTGTTACTTTCTTGCAAAAAGATGGTAATAGATTCATATTAGCCACACAAAAGCATTAAATTATTTCCTTCAAAAAATGCTCATTGATTGGCTTAAAAGCTACACTGTCTCTACCTTAATCTCCACCTTTTTCACTCTCCCTTGTTGTCATGCCACTCTATAGAGTTTGTTGGTGTGCTTTTTTTGACTGTTTTCACTAGTACTGCTCTTTTCAGTTTGATTACCAAAGATAACATCCATTTTCTTAACACAGTGATTTCAAACTCAAGTTGCATTTAGTAAAATGTTAACTCTTATCTATCACTTCTTCTGATCTCAGTAGTTCTCAAAATATGGTTCAGGGACCTCTGTAGCTCCTCAAGACCCTTTCAAGGATAAAATTGTTTTCATAATAATACTAAGACATTTTGATGTCTGATGTTGTAAATGTCAATAGACAAAACCCACATTTTAAAAAGCTGCCTGGGGTCTTCAACAAGTTTTAGAGTTTGAAGGAATCCTGAGACCAAAAAGTTTGACAACCACCATGGTCTAAATCAAAGACATCTAACCTGGAGCCCATGAACTTTTTTTAATATTGTGATAACTATTTTAACATAAAAGATTTTCTTTGTAATCCTAAGGTTTTTATGCATTTGAAAACATTATTCAGAAAAGGGTCCATATCCAAAAGACTTATGATGGAAAATTCTATCCATATCCAGAGGGAGAAGTGATAGAGTCTGAAGGCAGATCTAAGCATATTGTTTTCACTTTTTTTTCATGATTTTTTCCTTTTACTCTGTTTCTTCTTTTATAACATGACTAATATGGAAATATGTTTTACATGATTATACATATGTAACCTATAGCAATTTGCTTACTGTGGTTGGAGAGAAGGGAAATGAGGAAGGGAAAGGGAGAAAATTTGGAACTCAAAAGTTTATAAAAGTGAATGTTAAAAATTGTCTTTACATGTAATTGGAAGAAATAAAATACTATTTGATGCACAAATATGCTAAAGTGATTCATGATATTAAAAAAGTTAAGAAACACTGCTCTAAATCTTTGTCGATCTTCATAAGGGCATACTAATCTGATTATATAGTCTTCTGAACAAAAAGATCAAGTTCAAATAACAAATTAGTTATTAGTTCAAATAAATTAATTATTAGTTCAATTTAGTAATTAGTTCAAATAACAAATCTCATGAAATGGTCACATCTATTGGAAGTCACACTATTCAAAGTTATAAGTTTTTAAAATATAATAATTTGTCCCGGCCTTAAGGAAATAATGCCTGTTACAAGCCAGTCAATGTGACATTTGGACTCAGTTTTAATATTTTTGGCTTAGTTTAAAGTCCCATCACTAACAGATACTGGTTATGTGATTGTGTGTATGGGACTTAATCTCTTAGGGCCCTAAACAATTCTTTAAGACTATAAACTGCAATATAGTTGTTAAGTTGGAGGCAACTAGGTTGTACAGTAGAGAGAGCACTGGGCCTGTAGTCCGAAGGAAAATGTGACAATCATGACCTTAGACAAAGCAAAAGCAAAAATAGTCTTAACAAAATGAGATAAACAGGAAAATTACATTTTACTAAAATGTACCACAGTCAATGAATTAATATCATTACTGAACACATATGCACCAAATGACATAGCAAATAAATTCTTAAAACAATATAAGAAATTATGAAATGGACAGTTTCAAAACACTTGAGAAAACAATATAAACTAAAGCAGAATGAAGCGAGCAGAACCAGGAAATGAGTTATAGGAGAAAATATACTCTAAAGCTAAAATAGTGGGGGGGGGGGGAGATTTCAATTTATCACTCTCAGACCTAGATAAATTAAGATATAAAATAAAAAGAATTTAAGGAAATGAATAAAATTTTAGAAAGTTAAATATTATAGACCTCTGAAAAATATTAAATAAAAATAGAAGTATACCTATTCTCAGCATGCATGATACCTCCATAAAATTAATCATGTATTAGGGCATGAAAATCCCACAAATTCAGAAAAGCAGAAATATTAAATGCATCTTTTTCTGATGACAATGAAATAAGAACCACATTCAATAAAGGTCATTGGAGACATGGGTTAAAAATTAATTGGAACCTAAATAATTCTTTAAAAATGAATGAGTTAAAGAATAAATCAAAACAATCAACAATTTCATTAAAAATAATGACAACAGTGAGAAAACATACCAAATTTGTGGTATACTGCCAAATCAATACTTAGGGAAAATTTTTATCTCTGAACACTTATAGCAATAAAAGAAAGTAAAAGCAGATCAACAAACCAGACATGCAACTAAGAAAAAATGGGAAAACCAACAAATTAATCCCTCCCCCTCAGTTAAAAACCAAAATAGTAATCCTAAAAAAATCAAATATTAACAAAATTGAAAGAAAAACATCATTGAACTAAGTAAAGTTTAAAACTGGGAGCTTTTAAAAAAGTAAATAAACCATTGGCTAACTTGTTTAAGAAAAAAAAAAGCTAAATTACCTGTATCAAAAATGAAAAAATAAATTCACAACTAATGAATTTGAAATTAAAGCTATCATGAGGAGCTATTTTGCCCAACAATATGCAATAAAATTGGCAATCTATTAATTAAAATGGATACATATTTATAAAAATATAGATTGCCCAGAATAACAGAACAGAAAATGGAATGTGGAATGCTTAAATAACCTTATTTTTAAAAAAGAAGGAAATTGAAGAAGCCATAAATGAACTCTCTAAGGAAAAAACAAAAATGAAACACAGGACCAAATGAAATTATAAGTGAATTCTATCAAATATTTGAAGAATAATTTCAATATTACATACACTATTTGAAAAAATGGGCAAAATAATTGTGTCCTTCTATGACACAAATTTGGTCTTGAAACCTAAACTGGAGAGATTCAAAAGAGAAAAAAAGAAAGACTAATTAATACACTGAATATTAATGCAAAAATTGTCAATAAAAATGCTAGCAAGATGATTACATCAATATATCAAAAAGATCATATAGTATGACAAGGCTAAATTTTAGCAAAGTAGGGTTGGTTCAATATTTGGAAAACTCCTAAGTATAATTGACAATATTAACAACAAAAACAACAAAATTTAAGCGATAGTTTCAATAGATGTAGAAAAAGTTTTTGACAAAATACAATACCCATTCTTGTTAACACACACACATACACACACACACACACACCACACACACACACACACACACACACACACACCACACACACACACACACACACACACACACACATGCATAATCATAGGAATAAAAGGAGTTTTCCTCAAGTGACAAGTAGTATCTCTCTAAAATATCAGGCAGCTAGGTATTGCAGTGGATAGAGTACTGGGCCTGAAGTCAGAAAGATTCATCTTCATGAGTTTAAATCTGGCCATAGACACTTTACTAGCTGTGTGACCCAAGACCCTGGACAAGTCACTTATCCTTGTTTGCCTCAGTTTTCTCACTGTAAAATGAGTTGGGGAAGAAAATGGCCAACCACTCCAGTATCTTTGCCAAGAAAACTCCAAATGGGGCTATGAGGAGTAAGACATGACTGAAAAACAAATAAACAACAGCAATTAAACCAAACATAAGCATTATCAGTAGTGGGGATAAGTTAGAAGCCTTTCCACTAACATCAAGACTGAAGCAAAAAAAATGTCCATTGTCACCATACTGTTTAATATTGTACTAGAAATGTTAATATGACAATATTAATGACAATGACAATAAAATGTATGAAATAAAATGGCAATAAAATGAAGTGACAATAAAAAGATGCCAAAAGAGTAAGCATAAGCAATGAGAAAACGATATTATTACTCTTTGCAGATGATATGATGGTTTCCTCAGAGAACCCTAGAGAGTCAACTAAAATAATCAAAACAATATCAGCAAAGTCATAGGATATAAAATAAACCCACATCATCAGCGTTTCTACATATTACCAACAAAAACCAGCAAGAAGAAATAGAAAAAAAATCCCATTTAAAATAATTACAAACAATATAAAATATTTGGGAATCTACCTGCCAAGACACCCACAGAAACTATATTAACACAATTACAAAATACTTCGCCCACATACAGATCTAAATAGAGACATATTAATTACTTGTGAGCAAACAAAACCAGTATATTAAAAATGACAATACTACCTAAATTAATTTACTTATTGAATGCCATACAATCAAATAATTGACTTACAGAACTAGAAAAAAATATAATAAAATTCATCAAGAGGAAAAAAATGTCAAGAATATTGAAGGAATCAATGGAAAAAAAAAACAAGGAGGAAGGTGAACTATTAGTATTTGATCTCAAACTATGCTACAAAACTACAATCTTGGAAACAAGTTGTTACTGCTTAAGAAAAAGAGAGGTTGATCAATGGAACAGATTAGATACACAATAAAAAGAAGTAATTGGATTCTTGCCAGCTTTGGGGGTGGCAGTGTCAAGTGCCGTGGAATCCACAGGGCCCTGAAGCTGCACAGCCACCGGGGGACTAGAATTGGCATGACAAGCAGTACCAGAAGGCCCACCTGGGCACGGCACTCAAGGCCAACCCCTTCGGGGGCACCTCGAATGCCAAGGGCATTGTCCTGGAGAAAGCGGGTATAGAGGCTAAGCAGCCCAGTTCTGCCATCAGGAAGTGTGTGAGGGTCCAGCTGATCAAGAATGGCAAGAAAATCACTGCCTTTGTTCCAAATGATGGCTGCTTGAACTTTACGGAGAAAAATGATGAAGTGTTAGTGGCTGGCTTTGGCCATGCTGTCCATGATATTCCTGGAGTCAGCTTCAAAGTTGTAAAAGTAGCCAGTGTTTTTCTTCTGGCTTTGTTCAAAGGCAAGAAGGAAAGAGCAAGATCATAAAGTGATTCTTACAATAAATTTTTTCATTTAAAAAAAAGTAATTGAGCATAGTAATCTATTGTTTGATAAATTCCAAACTCCCAGGAATTGGGGCAAGAACCAACTATTTGACAAAAACTGCTGGGAAAACTGGAAGTTAGTCTGGCAGAACTAGGCATAGACCACATCTTACACCATATACCAAGACAAGCCCAAAATAGGTACAAGATTTAGGCATACATAAGTGGTGATAATCATAAGCAAATCAGTGAACCTGGAAGAGTTTATCTGATGGATAGGGGAAGAGTTCATAACCAAACAAAAGAGAGGATCAGGGGAAGTAAAATGGATGATTTGGGTTATATAAAATTTTAAAATTTTTGCACAAATAAAACTAATGCAGCTAAAATTAGAGGAAAAGCAGGAAACTGGAGGGAGGGGAACATGAAGCAAGTTTCTCTGATAAAGGTCTCTAAAATATATAGGGAATTTAATCAAACTTAGAATAATAAGAGCCATTCCCCAATTGATAAATGGTCAAAGGCTATGAATAGACAGTTTTCAGAGGAAGAACTCAAAGCTATCAATAGTCATATTAAAAAATTCTCCAAATCACCAATTATTAGAGAAATGCAAATGAAAACAACTCTGAGGTACCATCTCACACCCATTAGACTGGTTAAGAAGGAAAAAAAAAGGGAAATGACAAATGTTGAAAGGGATATGGAAAAATAGGTACACTAATGCATTATTGATAGAGCTGTGAACTAATCCAACCATTCTGGAAAATAATTTTGAACCTCGACCCAAAAACTATTAAACTTTGCACATGTGCTTCAACCCAGTGATACTTCTACTAAGTCTATGCCCAAAAAAAATCAAAGAAAGAGGGAAAAGGTTCCATGTGTACAAAAATGTTTATAGCAACTCTTTTTGTAGTGGCAAAGAACTGGAAACTGAGGGGTGTCCATCAATTGGAGAACGGCTGAACAAGTTATGGGACATGAATATTATGGAATACTATTGTGGTATAATAAATGATGAAAAGGCTGATTTCAGAAAAATCTGGGAAGACTTTTGTAACAATGCAGAGTTAAGAAAGTAGAACCAGGAGAACAATCCACACAGTAAGTAAAAGGAATATTGTAAAGATAACAAACTGTGAAAGACTTAGTAACACTGATCAACGTATAATGACCCACCACAATTTCAAAGGACTCCTGATGAAATCTGCTATCTACCTCCATGATTATCAGTTGATATCAATTATAATCAGTCAGAATTAATTAGGTGTTATCAATAGCTATTCACTATGGTAGTATAGTTGACACCAAAAAACAATAAAAGTTGATGATACGTTCTCTCATAAATATGCATATTTACGAGTCCAGGGACAAGTAAGTTCAAGTTTAAAGCACATGGCAAAGGAAGTAAGTCATCCTTTTGCTAGAGTCCTCAAGCTGTTTCCTTTAAGTATAGAGTAGTTTTTCTACTGGAGCCATTGTGGAGCTTCAAATCTGTCTTTCTTCATCAAATTCAGTCTCCCAAAGCAACATTGCCAGGACAAATTTATTCCAAAACCTCTGGTCAAGGGTGAGGGTGGAGTGGAAGTATTTGAGGAAGGAGTCTTAATACAACTTAAACAGTCTCTTTAGCCCCTAGCAATTCCCTCTCAGGGATCCGGTTAGTTTGATTACAATTATTTCGTTGGTTTTATATATAGCCCACAGGGCATATATAAAGTCCCTCAACCAATCTAACTCACCTAGGGAATGTCCTTTTCTAGATCTTGTTCACACATGATGAACAACAGAAATGAGTTTTCACCTGGTTATTGTATCTGTGCATAGCACCTTATCCATCATTTAAATGGGATGGTGGTAATTTTCTAAGCAGATCCCCCCTACTCATTTACTCTCCTGACAATTATTTCTGTTGTCCTCAGAAAATCTATTAGAAGGTACAGCGAAATCTATATTCCCAAATCCTCAATAACTCTTTAGTGAATCAGGGAGGTGCATCATATCCTGTTTGAATGCCTTGCCTTGACTATAAAGAGTCTCCGTCTCCAGTGTTGGAGAAATGGGTCAACAAACTTGGATATGTAAACATATTGGAATATTGTTTTGCTGAAGGAGTGATGAAGAATTCAAAGAAACCTGGAAAGTCTTATATGAATTGAGTAAGGAAAGCAAATTTAAAATTAAAATATAAACAATGATGACCATATTACACAAGGTTAACACAAAAAGGCAATAAAACTCTGGTTTAAGCAATGGAAATGATGTTGGTGTTGGAGTTAAAACAGACCTTCCTTCCTGTTAACAATAAATTACAAAAAATGGAAAGTGATATGTACACCATCACTCCAATTAGATAGTTTAACTGTTTGAGGGAATATGCTTTGAAATGTCAAAGTTGCTTGGGCATTTGCTGGGAAATTCTGTTCTACTAGAACATAGCAATTAAATTATTTAAATTTTAAAGAGAAAATGGGAAGTTTGTTAAGTATCCTCTCTAGTAAAAAGAATATGACAATTGCAGCTAACTATATTCCATATACTCCTAGGCAATGATGTATCTTAAAATTAGAAGGGACTTGGGATCAACAAATATTAATTATTTGCTGTGTTCAAGGATGGGGAAGCCAGGTGGACACAATGAAGATGCGCTGGGCTTGGAGTCAGAAAGACTGGTCTTTCTGAGTCCTAATCTGGCCTCAGACACTGACTAGCTATGTGATCCTGGGCAAGTCACTTAACCCTGTTTGCCTCAGTTTCCTCATATGTAAAATGAGCTGGAGAAGGAAATGGCAAACTGCTCCAGCATCTCTGCAAAGAAAACCCCAAATGGAATCACAAAGAGTCAGACGTGACTAAAAAATTACTAAACAACAATGATCAAGGAACTGAGTCTATAACTTTATAGAAAGAAATTACTCTCCCAACTCTCTTTCTGTCTCTCTCTTTCTCTCTGTCTCTGTCTCTGTCTCCCCTCTCTCTGTCTTTCATTCACTCTCTGTCTCTGTCATACATGTACACACACACACACACACACACACACACACACACACACACACACCTATGAAAATTTGCCAAAGGGCAGCTAGCTATATCTCAAGATTCTAGGTGATTGCCCATTCTAGTTGATGTCCTAAGGGGACATTTTTAAGGCTATTGGATCAAATCAGAATTCTGGTATGTTCTCCCCTATATCAATCACCATTTTTATATGAATCAGTTTTTCTCTCTCCTGTCTTTTTCCTCCAATTCCTTGCCCCATTATACTATGGAAGATCTTTCGCTGCCAAACCCCAGCCTTGAATTGCTCTGCCATCCACAACTTCCCTTCCCACTCATGTATTTTTGTACAAACCAGGCTGACTACATGCCACTACAACTGTATGTTATAGATCTCAGCAGGGCCCTCAGTGAGACAATGCAATCCTTTACATTTTCCTGACTTGTTCACTATCTCAGTCTTCACAGCAGTTTTTCTAAATCTTTTCATCCCTCCTCAAACTTACCACAGCTCCCTTCCCCCACACTTTCAGCTAAGAATCTTGCCACTATTTTGTTTTAAAAAAAAATTGAGGTCATTCACCCAAAACTCCCTCTTCTCTCCTCCTCATCTCACATTTCTCAGATGCCTTCTGCCACTGTTTCCTCCTGAACCCCTGTGTCAAATTAAGAGATGGACCTTCTGCTTGCCAAAGCAAAACCCTCTACATGCACAAGTGATCTTCCCTAGCAGATGCCCCTCCCCCATCATCCTCATTTCCACTAAACCTCTTTCTCTACTAGCTATTTCCTTAGTGCCTAAAAAGATGCCTACATCTCCCCAATCTTTGAAAAACCTCAATTTGATCCATTTATCTTTGCTAGCTATCATCCTATAGCTAACCTCCATTTTGTCACTTGAAAAGGTTGTCTAAACTGGTGCCTCCACTTCCTTTCCTCTCATTCTTTTAACTCTTTGCAATCTGACTTCTGACCTTGTCACTCAACCAAAATTTCTCTCTCCAAAGTTATTAATGACCTCTTAATTGTGAAATCAAAAGGCCTTTTCTCAATTCTCATCCTTCTGCATCCTTTGACAATGTTAGTCGGCTTTTTCTCCTTGGTATGCTTTTCCTCTAGGTTTTCATAACATTTTTCTCTCCTGACTCTCCATCTACCATTTCTTCCTTCTCTATTTTGCTAGACTTTCATCCAGGTAACATCCACTAACCATGGGTAGCCCACAGGGCTCTGTCTCAGGCCCTCTTCTCTTCTCCCTCTATACTATTACATTTGATAATTTCATCAGCCCTCATGGTTTCATTTAACATCTGTATGAACATGACTCTCAGATCTACTTGTTTGGTCCTCCCTCTCTGCTGACCTCCAATAACAACCCCAATTACTTTCAGACATCTGAAACTCAATCAAACAAAATCAAAACCCATAGACAGCTTAAACTCAACATGTCCAAAACTGAACTACCCTAGAGAAGGAGTTGGTTTTGCCTGGTAGAGAGGGACTTGTACTTTGGGTAATGTTTATGGAGGCAGAAGCCTGGAAATCCTGTCTAGTGGCATCCTGGAGTTTTACCTGAAGTGGACAGTATAACCCTTTCCTTGTAGCAACAGCCTAAGTGAGAGAAGTGAAAACCATCACAATATTTCAAGTCTGTTAACAGATATTGGAGCAGATCACAGGACCATAGATTCAGAGATGAAGGAGACCTTATTCTGACTCCTTAAGTTATTAAGGCTTAAAACTGCACCAAGAATTCGAGAAACCCTTTATAAAGCAAGACCAAATTACCACCTTGCCTTTTATCTCCTCAAGAATACCTTTTTGGTGGAACCAAGATGGCAGCATAGAAGCAAGAAAACTCTGTGTGCTCCCTCCATAACCACCTCAAATACCTATAAAAATGACAATAAACAAACATTAGGGCTACTGAACCCACAAAGTGACAGAGAGAAACGAATCTCCCACTGAAGGCAGCCTGGCAGACCGGCAGGAAGGGCCCATTGCAGCACACTGGGAGCAGAGCCAGCACCATGTGAGTCCGAAGTTTTAGCCCCAAACCAGCCATAATCAGCCATGGCTGGAGGGACATCGGGAGACTGGATCACCAGCAGCTGCGGCGGTTTCCAGAATTATCAACTTATAAATGCCAAAGACAAAGTAAAAGGTCAGTGTGGACTTTGGGAATAGTGGATCCAGGAGTATGGTCCAGCCTCTGGCCAAAGAGCAAGAAGTGGCAGAGGTGTGGCAGCTGCCATTGGGTGGCTGCTTCAGAACTCCTGGCCTACAGATTGTAATCTTGACAAGCAGGCTTAGGATAGCATAATACAAGCAGACTTCTAGCTTGTCCTTTATCCTGCTGCCAATCCACTGACCAATGAAGGAAGGACACCAATGAACACTTAAAACAGAATCAAGGGGCGGCTAGGTGGCACAGTGAGTAAGAGCACCTGCCCTAGATTCAAGACAACCTGGGATTGGTTCCAGCCTCAGAAAATGAGCACCCATACATAAATAATGACTGGCTGTGTAACCTTGAGCTTAACCCTCCAATTGCTTAAAAAAAAAAAAAAACAACAAGGGGTGGCTAGGTGGCGTAGTGAGTAGGACCTGAGTTCAGATCCGGCCTCAGACACTTAAGGCACACACAAACAAAAACCTAGCCTTGTGACCTTGGGCAAGTCACTTAACCCCAACTGCCCTCCAAAAAGCAAAAAACAAAAAACAAAAAAAGAAAGAAAGAAAAAGAAAAAAACCAACAACACAAAAAAACCAGAATCAAAAAAGTGATAGCTGAGAAATAGAATTTGAGTTAGAGAAGAAAATTTTAGGGTAACAGTCTAAGATAAGTTCAAAGTTTAGGCTCTAAGGGAGGAAAAATTCATGAGGAACCCTTCTGTCTTCTTTAAATTACTAAGTAACTCTACCCAGCAAAAAGGGCCATATTGGTTTGGGGACCATTCATAATGTAGTTTACGCAAATTACTCCAGAATCTTCCAATGGAACATTAAAAAAGGGACTTTTTTTTTCCAAATTACAGAACGTCAAAGTTGGAAGGAAGCTTAGAAACCTTCTAATCCAATTCTTTCTTTTATAGATAAGGAAACTGCTATCTAGAGAGATTAAATGTCTCGTCCAGCCAAGGTCATACAGAAAGTTAGTGGGAGGGTCATCCCTGAAGCCCAGCTTACACTGTGCCACTTCCACTCTCCCTCTGCCACCCCTGCTGTCTATCTCCTAGTCCTATCCTCTTTGATTTTTGCCTCCAGGGCTGTTGTTAACAAAATATATTCACGTTTCTTGTTCTGTGCATCTTGCCATAGCATCTTAAAGGCATGAACATTTTCTGCAGAGAAATCCTCTATTCTGGGAACACTTCTGAATCTATTGTAAATTAATTTTGTACAGGATTTCATGACACACCAAACCTACAACATTTTTTGCAGTTTATTTTAAGCCCTAACTTGTAATTCCACATGAGCTGTCATCGTTTTAATGCTGACTTTTGGGAGATAGCTATAATTAAGATGAACTGCCCTTAAATTTGGCAATTTTAAGAACCATACCCGCTACTTGTTATCTTGTTGACTCAAAATGTATCTAACTTGAAATCTTTTTCCCTCTAAAATATAAGAATTCAACCATCATCAGTAAGATATACTAAAAGGTTATTTTCTTAGTTTCATATTGAGGTTCTTAAACTGAGAACTCATTTTTTTGCATGAATGAAAACATTTATTATGTTTCTTTTTTTTTAACTATTATGACTGATATATTTTTGTCCTAGAATTATAGATCTCCAAGGGACCTCAGAAGTCATGTAGTCCTACATGTTTATTTTACAAATGAGGAAACTGAGGCCCAGAGAGATTTAGGGATTTGCTCAAGACCACAGAAAGGTAGGATATGAACCAAGGGTCTTTAGACTCCAAGACCAGGGCTCTTCCACCATACCATACCTCCTCTTCTTTGCTTAGTTTTAAAATTATGCTGAATCTAGTTTACCTTTAGCTATTGCCAAGAAAATGTCTGTTTTTTCATAGCCGTTACATATTTAGTTGAATAATTCAACAATTAATCTTTTTTCCTTTTTGCCCTCTTTTCCCACTGAAATGAATCTCCAGGATGACATCTCATCATCTCCAAGTTATTAAATCATGTCATATTTAATCTAGGATGAATAAGGAACAAGCATTTTGAAACATAATAAGCACATAGAAATTGTGTGTGTGTGTGTGTGTGTGTGTGTGTGTAGTCTAAGGGAAGATTTTAAACAAGAACCATGGTACTTCATATTCTAGTTTAAAATAATAGAACATTATAATGTACTTTGCTTTATGCAAAAAGAGTTTTTCTGAAAATGTGTTGATTTTTTTTGTAACATGAATCATTTAAAATATACTAAGGGAGCTAGATATTTAAAGGACCTTACTTGCATTTAATCCTTTCAAGGAGTAATTAATCACCCCCTAATTTATGTTCTTTGGGGAAATCTAGATTTTTCATTTGTAAAACTTTAAGTCTCACTTGTACAGAACTTCAAGTTTTCTGAATACTGAAGAAAATAATGATTTTTGTTTTCTTTTTCCTCTATTATTTATGTATTTTAGTACTAAAAAATTTTAGTTCCAAATTCTCTCCCTCCATCCTTCCCCTCCTCACATTAAGAAGACAAGAAATATATCAATTATACACGTGAAATCATGCAAAACATATTTTCGCATTAGTCATGCTGAAAAAAAAAAGCAAGAAAAATAAAGAGAAAAAAATACATTTTAATTTGCATTCAGAGTTCATGTGTTCTCTCTCTGGAGGTAGATAGCATAAAATAAACTATTTCAAATTTGAGATTAAATTCTTTGCTGAAAGTACTTTCTTCACTGAGTCATTTTTCCAAATGCCGGTGTCTGGAGAGCTTTCAGCAGCGAGCCAATTCTTTAAAGCTATCTAGTGTTAATGCAGCAGGTGAGATGAAAAGAAGACAATGATTCATAGAAGGCACTAAATTTTGGAAGATTGCCTATCCCTAAAAGATTGCCTCAGAAGTCTTTCTGACTACTTTTATTAAGTTCCTGTTTGTTGCTGCAATTTTTAAGATATGTATCTCAGGATTTATTTTTAGGATATTTATTAAATTTATAAATTTAAAAATTTTACATATATTTATTCAATGCCTGTTTCAATAAATTTTCTTATATATTTCTTCTTTCCTTTATATAATTTGTAGTAAAAATTAGCTGAGTCATGATTTGTTCATCCTCAAACCTGGGAGAAGGCTTATTTTTTTTTCAGTCCCTTGAATGTTATTTTTCTCACAGATGGGCTTTATTTTGACTACGCTTCTGCATCAAGGACATTTAACAGGAACATGAAAACAAATCATGTTAACTCTTGATGTTTAGGCATTAATGTTTTTAATGTTTTTAATGTTTTTTTTTTAATGTTTCTCTAAGAGATAATTATTATTAGGCCTCGGGATTAAGAGCAAGGCTTATTCACTATTGTTTGTAATACAATATATCAAGTTCAAAATCATAAGTAAAAATGAAATATAGAGCTTTTGTGCTCCATTAATAAAATAAATTGGTTTTACATCAGTTAATTTTGGGGATATTGCTCTGTGTGTGGTATATTTTGTATTTGGGTAAAAGAAGAAAACTTGATTGGTCAACTAGTTGCAAACAGGGCAAAAAATAAAGAGAATAAAATAAAAATGTTCTACAATGAAAATAATTTCTTTCATAAATTATGGTGATTTTTAAAGCTGCTATTTGTAGTTTAGCATAATAGATTTAAAGTAAAAGATAACTTTTCTAGGTAATCTTCCTCATTACTCAAATGCTTTCTTTGTGAATTACATAGTTTCCATGTTTCTGAAAGGATGAGACATTCACGTGTCTGGATTTAGCTTCATAATCTTTCACTATCACGATATCTTTTTCCTTTTTTAAAAAGTTCAGCCAGTAACTTTTATGTGACACTAAATAATATTCTCTTTCCTTAAAATTCTTGTTGCTCAGTCATGTCGTCATGTCATCACTTCTTGATCCCTTTTGGGATTTTCCTGGCAAAGATACTGGAGTGGTTTGCCATTTCCTTCTCCAGTTCATTTAACTGATAAGCAAACTGAGGCAAACAGGGTTAAGTGACTTGCCCAGGGTCACACATATTAAGTGTCTGAGGTCACATATGAAATCCTCCTCCTGACTTCAGGCCTAGCGCTCTATCCATGTGCCACCTACCTGCCCTTCCTTAAAAAGCAGTTCCTCCCAATTTAATTCAATAAGTTACTGCATTAGATGCTGAACATAATACAAAGACAAAAACTACAAAACAATTCCTGCCTTCAAAGAATCCACTTGGGGATGCAAAATATAAACAGATAAATTTATAAAATATAAGCAAGATAAATTTGAGGGGGGGAAAAGTACCAACTAGGGAAAACAGGCTTTTGTGTGGGAGGTGGCATTTAAGATAAGTCTTAAGGGTTAAGGTTTCTAAGGAAGAATTCCAAGTTCAATATTTGGGGGATGCTCTTTCATAAGTACACCCCCAGGAGGTACTCCAGGTTGAAGGTGCTGTATGGTTCATCACCTGCTCAAAACCATAACTATGAGCCCCCCACCCCAATGTGTTTACCCTTATTAGTTAGCTAGAAGATACAATTATTTAAAGGCAGAGGCATTTGATGAAACAGTATAGTAAAACAAATAACAATAGGATGTTTTCCCCTTAAACCTGTAGTATACCTCCACAAATACACATGCCTAGGGGACATGCACAGAGGACAGACACATAGGTAGCACAAGTGTTGAGAGCACAGCTATGGAAGGGGCAATCCATGCCCCAAGTGCCACTGGACTGTCAGTGTCTTCTAGTAGTTTCACTATGCTGCTCCTGATGGGCCTTGATCTTGACTGGGTTTGACTCGGGTCAGACTTTTAGTAGTTTATGTTCAAATCATATCAAGTCAACAAGCATTTTTTTTTAAAGCAATTGGGGTTAAGTAACTTGCCCAAGGTTACACGGCTAGGTTTTTGTTTGTGTGGATTAGGTGTCGGAGGCCGGCTCCAAACTCAGGTCCTTCTGATTCCAGGGCCGGCGCTCTATTCACTGCGCCACCTAGCCGCCCCTACAAGCATTTATTTTTATAATAGTATTTTATTTTTCCCAATGACATGTAAAGACAATTTTTCACATTCATTTTTTTTTGTAAAATTTTGAGTTCTAAATTTTTTTCTTTCCCTCCCTCCCAGCCCTAAGATGGTAAGCCATTAGATATAGGTTATATACGTACAATCATGTAATCAACAAGCATTTATTAAACACTTAATTGTATGCTGGGCATTATATTAAGCCTTGTGGATACAAAGAAAGGGAAAACAAAAACAAAAACAAGAACAGTCCCTGATCTCAAGGAGCTTGTCTAGAGAGGGAGACAAATGCAAACAACCATGAACAAACAAGATCGATGCGGGATAAATTGGAGATCATCTCAGAATCTGAGGGAAGGCTGTAGGATTGGGCAGAACTGGGAAAAGCTTCTTGTCGAAGATGGGACCTGAACTGAAATTTAAAGGAAGCCAGAGAAACCAAGAGACAGTTCTAGGCAAGGAACAGACAGTAAAAATGCTGGAAACTGGGAGATGGAGTATTGTGTGCAAGGAACAGCAAGGAAGCAAGTGTCACTGGATTTAAAAATATATTATGGGGGTGGGGGAAATAAGGTATAAGAAGACTGGAAGTGTAATAAGGGACTGGATTATAAAGGGCTTTGAACGCCAAGTGGAGGAATTTACACTTGTTTCTGGAAGTAATAAGGAACCACTAGAGTTGCTTGAATGAGGGGTGAGGAGGGGTGGGTAGAGCAGTGACATGGACATGGGAAGATCAATTTGGCAACTGAGTGGAAGATGGACTGGAGAGGAGAGGGATTTGAAGAAGAGAGACTAACCAGTAGGCTGCTACATAAGTTTAAGTGTGTGAGATGTTGAGGCCCTGCACCAGGGCAGTGACAATGTCATAGAAGAGAAAGATATGTAGAGGAAAGATGCTATGAAGGGAGAATCAACCAGACTTGGAAACTTATTGGCTGTGGGGGATGAGAGACAGTGAGTAATTAAGGATGACACTTAGGTTGTAAGCTCAGGTGACTGGGGGGATAGCGGTACCCTTGATAATAATAGAGAAGTTAGGAAGAGGAGAGGTTTGGGGAAGGAAAGATAATGAACTCAGATTTAGGCATATTGAGTTTAAGACGTTTGATATTGGCACAACATGAGACACTCATACTTCATTCAACAATTAAGAAAAGATTTATTAGTCATAGCAGGAGAAGGTTATTCCTATGATAAGGATATGTGTTGAGATATGCTTTGAGAACAGCACAGGTTGATTCATCTGATTCCTCTGCTTCTGATTTGGCCTTCATGACCCGGTTGGTCATCATCAGAGTTCCCAATGTAGAGCTCCTGATATATGGAGTTCCTCGTGGCTGTTTTGTACTGGACAACTAGAAAGTGCTGTCAGTAGCTTGAGTCTTTAGTTTCTTGAGCTAATTATACTTTCAAGATAGTTTTAATACCTTTAAAGGAAAAACTAGCCTAAATTACAAGGAGGTAGGGAGTTAGGATATTGCTCCTACTACTGACCAGCTCCACACTAGGGTAGTTCTCTCTGCTGGGACCCTGTTGGTTACTATGTAATCATGGATACCCAATGGGCTTCATGTCTTGGCTATTGGTCATTGCTACTATTTCCAGCCCCCCCCCACCCCGTTTTCCCCCATCCTATAAGCTTTGGGTCTTCACCTTTTCAGGGATATCTGCTACTTACATTGACTCCCCTCTGCTAACGTGAAATGACCAGAAAACCTCTCCCTACTAAGAATGAAGTGGAAAGCTCTTTAATCATAGATGCCACATCTAGTCAAGGGTTGCTGAACAAAAGCCTGGCAGAATGCCCCCAGACTATTCATACATAATCTTCCTTCATTGAGGAACATGCTTCCTTCAGTGAGTAGAATCCATATCTTTGTGAAGTCTCCGTTTGATTTGGATATAGGCAGTCTGCTTTAATTACTAACAACCAACCTGCATTCCTCCACAGAGAGGTAAAAGCACCAGTATCATAAAAGCTGATAAAGGAGACTATATAGGTGAAAGGGGTGGCCGACAATGTTAAAAGTTAAATATAGGACAAGAAAGATAAGGTTTGAGAAAAGGGCATAGAATTTACCATCTCCAGATCCTTTACTTATTGTTTGGTTCTTCTATCTTTTTATTAGCTAAAGTATTTATTTCTGTTGCTGTTCTCTGGCTTTTATTATCCTACATGTAAAACATCTGTATAGCAAAGGCCCATGAGATTATAGAGAGATCGTCAATGCCTAGTTCTACAATCTGATTTCTTTTCAAATAAAATATCAAAGTAGTTTTGCTATTTTATTGAGGGGAAGTAGGAAGACATTTCATCATCACTTTTTCTCCCAGATTTCTTAGTTTAAAAAGAATGAACTTTAACTGTATTATCATAGAGTAACCTGAGGCTCAGAACTCTTAGATTTAAACTCAAATGTAAATTCAAGATTACAAGATTCTCATTACTTTCCAAGGTTCATGTACCCATCCAGAGTCTCCCAAGGAAACATCAAAACCAGCCCATCTCCAGGCCATTAATGACCCAGGGATGCTTGCCTACAGTTAATCCCAATTTCCCCAGAGATCTATACCACACACCTAGAATTGCCCTCTTCCCCAAGTAGGGAAAGGACCAGGAATCAATGGAGATACAAGGTCTGAGTCTTGCTGTAGCTATGTTCTTCATTGCTCTTAAGTTAGTTTCAGCTTCCCTGTAGGTCCTTAGACTGGGCATGCCCTGCCATACCAATTTCTCTTCTCCCTTGAGAGTTCTGTGTTTCCTCTGCCTCCGTCCAGGTCCCATCAGTCTTTTAATTGCTACCAGCTCTCTACTTCCTGTCCCAAGGCTCTGGAGGCCCTCCTGTACTAATCTCACTGCTCTTCCTGCTGTCTGGGTCATCTTCCTAATGGTCAACGTGTTCCCAGTGTTATATCCAGAGTGGTAACCTAGGGAGGGCTACTGGGTGCTGACATTCTGAGCCGAGGAAAGGGTGACTTCCCTGCCCCCCCCACCCCCTGCCCCAGTACAATACTTCCTGTCCAAGAGAGTGGAAAGAAGAAGAGAAAAATTCTAGGTCCCAAGTGGGTCATTCTAGACGTGAGGGAGTGGGGTATGCCGCTGCTCCCCCAGACCAGCTAGTCAGAGGTATAACAAGTTCCCAGGTGGCCCACAGATAAGAAGCAGATAGGGATGCCGCCTTTTTCCCATAGAAAGGGAATACTTCAAGACCTTGCTTGCTTGAAGATGAGTGTATTCTTCTGAGATGTTCCACTCAGGGAGAGTACTTCAGAGTCCCTGACCTTCTGGGGACAGGGACAAGGTTCATGGTGGGGATGGGAGAGGAAGTATCTTCTTTAGATCCAGGAGTTCTCAGAGAGAAGGGACCCTTCAGGGGCTCCTCAACATGTTCTATCCATGGCCCTTTGGGGGCAGATGTCAGGGCTCTCAGGGAAGAGAAGTGCTTTTCCATCCCACATTGAATCTGGGAGATTAGTTCAGCTCCCAGTCAGACATAATACACAAATTGTAACAGTTTTTTTTTTTTTTTAATGAGACTACCATGGCCAACAAGATAAAGGACTAGTAAACATATTTCCATTGAGTTTTTAAGTTAGGCCTCCTGCCTTTGCCTGGGTGAAACACCGCCATTAAAACAGGGGGGTTTCACCTGTGGGGACTTCTCTGAATGTTAGAACATATGGGAGGTTTGTTTTGTCTTGTTTTCTGAAATGCTAATCTTAGTATCAAAGGATCATAAATATACAACCGAAAGAGACTGTAGACAGACTGCATGCTACAGTGGAACTACAGCTGAATTTGGAGTCTAGAGGTCTTGGGCTCAAATCCTCAGTAGACTGTGACCTTAGACAAGTCAGTTAATTTCTCTGGGTCTCATCTATAAAGTGAAGAGGCTGAACTAGACGACTTAGCCCCCCAGTAGCCCTTTTTGGGTGACCACTGTAGATAGCATGGGAGGAGGTTGGCTATTAAGAAGATGGCCCAGACAGCAGTAAGAGAAGTAACAGCAGTAGCAGTATAGCAGGGCCTCAGAGCCTTGGCACAGGTGGTAGAGAGCTGGTAGCAATTTAAAGACTTAAGAGGAGCCATAGAACTCTGGAGGGAGAAGAGAAATTGGCACGGCAGGGCACACCCAGCCCTTTCTTGCTATAAATTTATTATCCAACTATAATTCATTAGCCTAGTCTACCTCACTTATTTTACAGAGGAGGAAACTCTGGTCCAAAGTAGGGTTTTTTCCCCTCTTTCTGCAAGTTGGGGCCATTTGTTTTCAGTCCATTCGTTAAACCCCTTGCTCCCTGTAGCCCACAGAGCGCCCTTCGAAAACACCCTCCCCAGCACTGTGACACCTCTGTGTCATTGTGTGGGGCTTTATGTTCAGCGCAGTTTGCTGGCTGGGGTTTTGTAATCCCATCTCTCTGAATTGTGAGCATCAAATCCACTGCACCCTAGGGAAAAGGTGTGGGGGTGGGAACGGGAGGTTTGGGGAGGCGCTGCCTCAGGAAAACAGCAAGCATCGCCCACCTTTTCCTCCTCTCCCGCCTTCCCAAGACAGCGGTCCCTGAACCAGTTTCCCAGCCCTGGCTCCCGTTGCCACGGAGACCGCCCGCCGAACGTTCCCGCGGCCGGGCCCCGCCCCCCGTCCAATCGGACGGGCCCTAGCGGGGAGCCCTGATTCCCTTTGTTCCGCAGCCATTTCAGGGCACGGAGAAGGGGCAGGAGCCGCCTCGGCAGAAGGACCGCGCTTCTGCTGCCGCCGCCGCCGCCACCGCCGCAGCTCTCTGGGATGGTGCGGGACCGGGTAGGTGGAGAGCACCCTGCGCCGCCCCGGGGCTCCTGGGGTGGGGAAGCAGCGGTCCCGGGCTGCCCATCCATCCTGCCCTCTCTCGCACCCGCCCGGCCGTTTGGAGCCCGGGGAGCGGCGGCGGCGGCGGCGCGGTTCAAACCCTAACAGCTCCGCCAGCCCCCGGGACGGCCGGGACCGCAGGGGCGACGACGCAGAGCCGCGTCGGCTGGGGAGACAGGCTAGGAGACGGAAGGGTGCTTCGGGGCGGGGAGCGTCCCGCCGCGGGCGCTGCAAAGCAGCTGCCGCCGTGGGTGCCCCGTCTGCCCGCAGCCCCCATGGGATGCTTCCTCTCTCGCTCCCCACCGGTCCCAAGCCCGGGGTCCCTGCTGCAGGGGCGGGCAGCCCGCAGCCTGGCGCGCCAGCCGGTGCGCCCTGGCTTGGCACCGACAATTACGCACGGCGCCGAGCCGAGCCGCGGGCTGGCTGCGTGCAAGTGACCCAACCCGAGACTCCCCCGGCCCCCACTCGTGGGTGAAGGTCTCTCGTAGTGTTTCCCAAGCGCATTCCGTGCGGTAAAAAGAAAGAGCACTGACTCCGGAGTCGGAAGATTCGGGGTCAAGTCCCCCCTCGGTGACCTCGGGCAAATTGTGCAGCCTCAGTTTCCTGATGTGTAAAAATGAGGGGCTTGGTGTCTGAGGTCTCACCTCAGATGGTGTCTGAGGTCTCTTCCAGATCTAGATACGGTTCATTGTTTTGATTCCTCCTGTGATCCTGCCTTTGCCACCATAGAAAATTGGGCTTTAAAGAAACAGCAGCCACAGTTAAGGATTTGAAATACTTTCTTTCATTTCTGAAAGAAAAGTTAATTATACTTATATTTTATGTATCTAATTATGTGTTTTATTTCACATAAAACATTTGTTTATTTATGTTGTATATATTTAGTTGCACGGTTAATTATTTTAATGTTTAATTATGATTTTTATTGTATAAGAAATGTTTTATATAATTGTTTTAAAATTATTGGAGGGGAGTAAATGACGGATTAGGCAAGTGTCTCTTATGTTATAATGAATTCATTATGCTTTTAAAAAATAACTGGCAAGATTAGTCCTAATATATCTTGTAAGGAGACCTGTCAACTTCTCTAGTTCTTAGTTTCCTTATCTGTGAAATAAGGAGGTTAGACAACTTCTGAGGCCTCATCAAGCATTAAATTTATGTGCCATAGTTTTGATCCCACAGTAATATAATGAGATTTGAAAGTGCTATCTGGAGGCCTCTTTTTAGGAGCTGAATTTGCTTTCTCAAAAAGGTTTTTCAGGTACCAAACTAGAAGGGCTTTGATTAGGGTACTGTGGATAGACTGTCAATTTGTTAAGTGAGGATTAACCTAAGGGCAGGGAACCTCATTTTCAGAAGGTTGGTCACTAAATGAAATTTATTTTTATTTTTTTGCTGCTGCAATTTACAAAGACTTGTCTACTAAAGCATAGTAGGTATGTGATTTGCAAGAGTGCAAGAAGGCTCCTTACACCTTAGATCACAAACCTTTAAATATTTAAGTGCATTTTAAGACATTTCTTTGAAATAATGAAGGCTTAGACCATGTTTACATAAGCATTAAATATAGCATTCTAAAGAACAGCTGTCTACAAATTTAAAAAATTCAGTCATCTAGTATTTATTAAGTGCCTACTCTGTGCCAGGGACTGTGCTAGACATTGAGGATACAAAGAATGGGAAAAACCAGCCCCTGATCTCAAGGAACTCACTGTCTAATGGGGGAGACAACATGCAAACAGCTATGTACAAACAAGACATAGAACAGGATAAATTTTCAAGAGTCTCAGAGGGATAGCATCAAGATTAAGGAGAACTGGGAAAGATTTATCGCTGAAGTCAGGAGATGGAGATGAGGAGGGAGAGAGTTCCCAGCATGTGGAAGTGTGGGTGGGTGGGGAATAGCCAGTGAAAACACTCAGAATCAGGAGATGGAGTATTGTGTTTGAGGAACACCAAGAAAGCCAGTTTCATTGGATCACAGACTGTGTGGAAGGAATGAAATATAAGAAGACTAGAAAGGCAGGAAGAAGCCAGAGCTATGAAAGGCTTTGAATGGCAAACAGAGGATTTTATTTGGAGGTAATGGGGAGCCACAGGGGTTGATTGAATAGGATAAAATACAATCAGATCTGCATTTTAGGAGGAATGATTTATGTAGAGTGGTGGGTGTAGAGTGGATTAGAGTGAGGAGAGATGAGGCAGAGAGAACAACCAGAAGTTTTTCTGCATTTAATTATATCTTTATATATAGTCCAGGTAGTCTAGGTGCGAAGTGATGGAGGTGTGCACTGAGATGGTAGCAGTATCAGAAAAGAGAAGGGGGCAGATAGAGGAGATGTCCTGAAGGTATAAATGACAGCACTTGATTGTCTTTGTGGGTTGAGAGTGAGGGCTTGAGGGTGGTGGTATCCTTGATGGTAATAGGGAAATTAGGAAAGGGGGAAGGTTTGGGGGTAAAGATACAGTTTAGGACATTCTGAGTTTAAGAGGGCTACAGGATGTTAATTTTGAGATTTCTGAAAGGCAGTTGTAGATACAAGAGTGGAAGTCAGGAAAGTGGTTACGGTTGAAAAAGTAGATGAATTATCTGTATAGACATGATCATTGAAACCATGGAAGTTGATGAGATCATCAGGTGATCTCCACCAACTGGAGAAGAGGGTCCAGGACAGAGCCTTATGCCACCCCTTCTGTTAGAAGCTTGATGTGAATGAAGATCCAGCAAGAGAAAGAGGAGTGGTCCTACAAAAAAGAGAACCAAGAGAGACCAGTGTCACAAACGTCTAGAGAGAAGAGGATGCTCAACAGTGTCAAAAGCAGCAGAGATGAGGACAGAGTAAAGGCCATTTAGATTTGGTACTTAAGAGATCATTAGTAACTTTGGAGAGAGCTGTTTCAGTTGAAGAATGAGATTGGAAACCACACTTCAAAGAGTTAAGAAGGGAGTAAGAGGAAAGGAAGTCAAGTCACTGATTGTAGATGGCCTTCTTTAGGAGTTTAATTCTGAAAGGGAGGAGAAATATAGAACAGTAGATGGTGGAGGAAGATCAAATGAATTTGGATTTTTTTTTGCTCCCATTGAAAATTAAGAACATTAAAATGTTTTATAGTAATCATTTAAAGTCATCAAAAATGCTATTCATACAGGAGGATTTCAGAAAAACCTGGAAAGATTTATATGAACTGATGCTGGGTGAAGTAAGCAAAACCAGGAGAACACTGTACACAGTAACAGCCACAATCTTCGATGACTGATTTTGATAGATTTAGCTCTTCTCAGAGATGCAAGGACCTAAAACATTTCCAAAGGACTCATGATGGAAAATGCAGTCCACATCCAGAGAAAGAACTAGAGTCTGAATGCAGAGTGGAGAAAAATATTTTCTTTTTTTGTTTTGTTTTGCTTTTTCTTTCTCATGGTTTCTCCCATTTGTTATAATTCATACAACGTGACTAATGTGAAAGTATGTTTAATAAGAATGTATATGTAAAGCCTATATCAGTTGTAGGCCATCTTGGGGAGGGAGGGGGAAAAATTTAAACTTATGGAAGTAAATATTGAAAACTGAAATAAATTTTTTAAAAAATGCTATTCATGCATAGGGTAAAGAAAATCAAGTTCCTTTTTAAAAAAATGTAAATGTTATGCTTCCAGCTTTTAAAAATGTTTTTAAGTATCAAAATTAATAAGTCTGGCTTTGAGTGATCTGAGTTCAAATTCTTTCTCTGAAGCTTCGTGTGTGATCATGGTCAAGTAACTAAACCATTTTGAGCCTATTTCCTCATCTGCAAAATGGCATTAATATATCAATAACTAATTACCTACCCTACAGAGGTTACGAGGATCAGATGAGATAATGCCTGTAAAGTGTTTTATATGCTTTGAAATGCCTTGTAAATATTCTCAACTATTGTTAAGTTAGAAACTTATACAGTGTATTAATGTATTTTAACATATAGCTAGAGTTTTCCTATAACTTCATAATATAAAAGACACTTCATAAATTCCAATTTTCTAAGTAATTTTAATTGAAATGGATATTCTTTGCTAAGAGCTCCTCTCCCTATCGTAGCATCATTGGTTTCTCTAGAAAAATATTGGGGGCGGCTAGGTGGCGCAGTGAGTAAGAGTGCCGGCCTCGGAGTTGGGATGACCCGAGATCAGATCCAGCCTCAGAAAATGAGCACCCACACATAAATAATGACTAGCCGTGTAACCTTGAGCAAGTTACTTAACCCCAATTGCTTTAAAAAAAAAAAAAAAAAGAAAAGAAAAGAAAATATTGAGGGTAGCCCCTTGCACTATGGATTTTCTTTTGAGGACCCCACAGATCAGACATGATCAGGTTGGAGATAGGACATGAAATGACCAAAGTAGATGCATATACCGCTGAGCTTGTTATAACCATGAAATTATATAGTGACTTGTCTGTAGGGTACAAATGTTGTAGACTTATCAAAATAATCTCTTATAATAAGCTTAGATAATCAGATTAATCCAGAATTGAATGACATTAGGAAAACTACAAAATTAGGCCATGTAGTAATAAGAGATTTTATTAAACTCATCAAGATTGACAAAATTCCAGGGTTATAGGAAGAATCAGTGATATACTGGTACCTCTGGTTACCAGTAATGTGCAGGAGTGCAGTAGTGGGGGTCTCAGAGGACAACTTTAGGTTTCAGGGCATGAGATTTCCACAACTTCTGTAGTGGTGTTCATAAAGTACAGATAAATTCTTCATGCAGGAAAGAAGGCCCAGGAGTTCCCTTCTCAATGCATGTACAGCTCGAAGCTTAGCTTCATTTTGGAACTGGACTTTTTTGAGTATGTGGACTCAGTATAGGAATAAAGCTATCATTAAGCCTCAAGATCTCTGATAAGTAAAAAGATGGTAGCGAAATTATAAAACTCAGAAGCAGAAGAAAACTGATGAATGTGGCTGAGTTGGAATGATACTTTAGAAGTTGATGAAGTAAATGGGAACAGTGCCAAGGCTAGTGGGAGCTGGGAGAAATGAAGGTGATATAAATCCTAAAAGATATCAGTACAAATTTTTTAATTGCAGACAGCCAAGTAATCTCCCAAGCTCTCATGAAATTTTAAATACTTCCAGGCTCAAATAATATGATATAGCCAAGTAGAAATGTTATACTTAAATAATAAAATGGTAATAGGCTTATACCATAGACCTGGTCAGAATAATTAGATTGATCCAGGATGGAGAGATATTAGGAAAACTGCAAAATTAGGCCAGTAGGCAACAATAAGGATTTAATTAAACACTTGACCAAGAATGGCAGATTTCCTTATTTGGGTGAGCTATAGAGAAGAGGTTTTTGTATAAGATGAAAACTTCCTAAAACAAATAATTTTGGAACCCACAAAGGAAATGCATTGGGCTTGTTTGTGACTGGTAAAGGAAGTGTCTGTCGATGAATGTATATGAGAGAGGGGATCATTTAAACTTTTAGCAGGAGAGGGAGAAAAGCAAAAAAGTTCATCATTCACTTGGCTAATTTTAGATTATGAGCAAGTGTGGGCATTCAATGCTAAAAAAAAGTCAAGAATCCTGGAATTTTCTTTCTTTCTTTCTTTCTTTCTTTCTTTCTTTCTTTCTTTCTTTCTTTCTCCTTTTCTTCCCTTCCTTTTTTGATCTTTCTCATTTTATTTTTTTCTCAACTATATGTAAAAACTTTAACATTTTTTTTTTAATTTTGAGTTCCAAATTCTCTCCCTCCCTCTCATCCCCCCCTTTCTTGAGAAGGCAAACGATTTGATAATGGACTATACACATGAAGTCATGCAAAACATATTTTCTTGGAATTAATTTCAGAATATCTTATTGGAATCCACAGAAAAACATTTGCCACACACAGGCAAGAGACCTAGCACTTGAAAAATATCTCTGGTAAAGGAAGAAAGTATTAGTAGAGAAAATCAAAGCAACCTAAAAAAAAAAAACAACATCATCCAAATGATGAGAAGAGCAAGAACACAAGGTGGACCAGGGGGCCTAATAGGAAATGAAAGCAAAAAAAAAAGAATCCGTTTAGCACCTTGCTACAAACACAGAGCCATTAGTAAGAGACTTTTCAATATCAAAGGCAGGAAGCCAACTAGAAAATCAGTGAGACCTCTCTAGATCATTGGAGTATAAAAGGAACTGTCAGGGACATAAAAGATAAAACAGAGAAGAAGCAGCCCTGGGATTTTTTTTTTTTTTTGCTTCCTTCTTTTCTGAGGAAGATATTAGGGGGAGAATTGCAGAGCTTTAGAGCTGAAGACACCTCAGGGAGAAGCATTAACACAACCTCTTCACCATATACAGGAGGAGTCTCTTGCTGTGAATGGGTGTAACTTAACAAAGGTCAAACAGCTAGATAGGACCTAAGGAGTTGGTCTAACAGAAAATTATAAAAGCATAGGATGTCCTATCTGCCTAGCTGACACAAGTGGTCAGTGTAAATAAAACATGCGTTCTTACAGCCTTCACACGGATTTCTGAGAGAAATGGGTGTAAAATTATGGAACCATTGGCCAAAGCAATGTGACATGTTATTACAAATGACCACTACCTCACAAGGCAGGCCAGCTTCCATCTGGGGGAAGGTCTGTAGATGCCATCATGGGGCCTATCCAAGAAAGGGAAGGATCTGAGGCACTGTTGGAGGCAAAAAAGAATTGCCTTTGAATCCTGGTTGTGACTTTGAGCCAGTCATTAGCCTTTGGGGACCTCGTTTATATAATCTACAAAATAAGGAAGCTGATTTGTTCTAGGACAAATAGCTAATAAGTGAGGAATGCAAAGTCTGAGGTAGGTAGTTGGTCAAGAAGGCCACACCATGATTGGAGAATGTCTATGTTCTCCTTAGATTGAATGGGTGGGCACTTTCTCTGATCCAACATGGCATATTCTTATACTATGTCTAACCTTGCTCATTTATCCCCGTTGATTTGGACACAGGCTAGCCAGCTGTTTTTATCTTTTGTACTATCAGATGGCCTCTGAGGACCCTTCCAGCTCTACATCAGTGATCCTGTATCATATCACATATTCTGTGGGCCTACAAGCCAATAAATTCAGTGTTAGGCATTTCCAGGAGTGAGATAGCAGAAGCAAGGCAGAACATTTTATCCTGTCTTTGAACAAAGCCATTGAATGATGTGTCTGTTACTGTGTGTGTAAAGTTCTAGGTACCAGCCATTGGAGTATCTCGGTAACTGATATTTATGTTGTGCTTTACATAAGGTTTACATAGTGACTATAACCCTGTGAAGCAGGCAAACAGTTTGGAGGAGCGGGGAGCAGCTATGTTATGCAGTGAATAGAGCACCAGCCCTGGAGTCAGGAGGACCTCAGCTCAAATCCGGCCTCAGACACTTAACACTTACTATCGTGTGACCTTAGGCAAGTCACTTAACCCTAATTGCCCTGCCCACCCCCCTCCAAAAAGGAAAAAAAAGAAAGAAAGAAATAAGCTCAAAGAGTGATTTCCTCAGATTTTCCAGTAGCAATAAGATAATAGTACTCTTTCTGCCATACCACAATGTTTTCCCCAGCTCACATTTATATAGGGTTTTTTTCTCATGACTCTTTGGAGTATTAGACATAAAGAAAGTGTGACCCAAAGAAGGACCTGACATCATCAAAAGGAATGGAAAGGCTTATGTGTAAGAATCAACTAATAAAATTAGTATTATTCAGGGTGGGGGTTTAATTAAAGTTCATGAAATGCCAAAAGGAATAGAAAGCGTGAGTATGGACTTCCTTCCCAAATTCTAGATTAAAAGTACCAAGTGACATCCCCTTGAAATATTAAATGGATAATTTCAGTACAAATAGAAAGGATTAATTTATGTTTCTTTTAAAGAATGTCTTAGTGTAGTTTTAAGCCTTAATAGCTTAAAATTGCAAGGATATAGTAATACATAATACAATAATGATAGTAAAAATATTAATTAATTAATATTAATGATAGTAATAATATTAATAACTTTAATAGCTTAAAATAGTAATAATATAGTAATACTAGCAATAATAATTTTAATAGCTTAAAATAGTCATAGTAAACTAATTGTATCCACTACTCCCACTCCCCCAGTAAGGTACTGGCTGGAAATAAAAGATTTAAGAAGGGTTTAGATAAGTTTATGGATGAGAGATGATAGATTCATTAGCATATATAATAATGGTGATTTGAGGAACTAGGGATGTTTGGAAATATATCCCTAACTTTTTAAGAGTTGACATTTAAAAAAAAAATCAGTCTTCTGTGGTTGCATCTCATAGGATCTTCACAATAACCCTGCAAAATAAGCAAAATGGATACTCTTCTGACCCTATTCTACATGACAAAATTAAGGCTTAGAAAGACTGAGTGATTTTTTCAAGGTCAAATAGCTAATAAGTGATAAAGGCAAAATTAGACCAAAGTCTGAAGTAGGTAGTTGGTTAAGGATGCCACACACATTCTCCCTAGATTGAAAGGGTGGGTCCTTTCTCTGATCCAACACGGCACATTTTTCTACTATGTCTAACCTTGTTCATTTATCCCCCATTAATTTGGACACAGGCTAGCCAGCTGTTTTTATCTTTCGTGCTATCAGTGGTGGAAAGGGATTTTTCCTAAGCAAATTAAGCAAGACTTCTGGGGAAAGTTTTAACTTATTTAAGAAAATAAACTGTTTGCAAGTACAATATCATTTACATTATAAATAATACCTGGGAAAATTATGAATCATCCTTACCTATTTATTAAGGCAAGTTCCCTAAAGATTTCTGCTAGGCAGCAGTTTTAGAGTAGTTCCAATTGCTTCAATTGAACAAAATTATATTCATAAGCATCTCTATAGCTATAATATAAAATATAATTCAGGGCAGCCTTTCTTACAGCTAACTATAATTAGCGAGCTTCTGGTTGCTCTCTAGGAAAATGTGCATAGTTCGCTAATCCATCAGTTCTTAATAATGTAGTTAAAACTTCTAATAATAAAAAAGCCAAAATGTTTACTATGCCCTAGTGAGTTTTGAAGACATATAATGTGTTAGATCACATTATTTATCATCTAAAATTAGGTTATAATACCTAATTTGGTGCCCCAGCTCTCAACTTCTTGCAAAATCATCAAAAATACATTTAAGAATGTACAATATTCTTAAACTTTGAATTTTTGCCAATAGCCTATTAGTTCAATCTTTCTAAAAGTAAACCTGTGAATACTTGATTTGAGTTTCAGAGCATTTTCATATCTATTATTATACTATGTGGATACTGTTTTTTCCTGATCGATGCCCCAAACTTAAGAATAATTTCATATACCATACAGAGTAGACTGAAAGTGTACATGGATGTATTTGAAGAGATTTTCCACAAATTGTTTTTCCCCTAAATCCTTGATCCGAAGAATTATGTAGGACGTGCAAAGGAGGCAGGGGATATATCTGCTATTACTAACTATAATGTCAACAAAAGTTATGTGTGTCATGAGATTAACTTGCTGGAAGAAGGAAAGGAAAAGAATTAGAAAGAAGTAGATGCCAGTTGTGGTGGCAGCCTGCTACCAAGGAGGCTGAGGCTGGCGTATCTCTTGAGAGCTGCAGTTGTCTAAGCCTTTCGGGTGTGGAAGCATTTCAGTGAGTTTAGATAGAAATGATCCTATGACAAATCCGCTGTCTTTGTATAGTTCTTTCATGCTTGATAGTTTACAGCCACTTTTTGTAATTGATGAAAGAGCATTGAGATGTAAACTTACCTTCTTCTAGGCTTACCTGAAGTATCTTTGGGACCAGTTCAGTAGTAGAAAAGGTGATAAGTTTGATGTGCACCCAGAGGATTTTGATTTCTTCTGCTAAGGCTCTTAAAAGCCAAATCCCTTCTCCTTCACACCCTAACTTCATTTCCTTCCCACCCCTACTCCACCCCCTTTTGATATTCCCGCAGGAAGGAAAGTGAAAGTTTAAAGACGAGGAGTTAAGATGCAAAGATGGTTAGGGCCATCTGGGTTAGAGTGTGGTGCTAATGAGGCCAAGGCCCCACTCTGAGAATTGGTTTCAAATTTGAACCTAAATTTAGCTTTGCCTTCTTGCTTGATCAGGATGCACCTAAGAGGGCTATTGAGCACATCTAAGCCAATGGTCAAAATAGTTATAGGTAAAAAAGTATAAATCTGTATAAATTATATAAAAATACTTTTGTATTTGTCATTAGGAAGAAAAAAAATTCGAGCCCCCATTTAAAGTGATTTTTTATATGTGGACAACAATGCCCTAGATAATTTCCAGACCACTCTTAAAAACTGGCAACTCATTTATACAATAAAAACATTATAGAGAAAAACAAGTCTGAAAGAAAGACTTAGGAGCTCTGATAAGTGCAGTGGCCAACCACAGTTCCAGACAACTGAAGATGATGCCTGCAGAGCAAGACTTACCTTTTTAGACAGTGGGGAATTTGTTTTGCCTGATTAAGCATGTTTACAGAAAGGGTTTGGTTACTATTTTTTTCAATTTGGGGTAGGTGGGAGGGGGAAAGGGAGTTAATGATGGGATTGCTTCCGCCCTTGCTCCTCCCCAAAAAGAGTCTTTGAAGCATTTCCTTTAAATGCACAGCAGAGAATAGAAGGAAGACCAGCAGAGAAGGCAATTAGGATGTTGTTGGAATAATCTAAGCTGGAGGTGGGGAGAACTTAGTGGCTGGGAGTAGAGAGAAGGGACTGGATGTGAGAGGTGGGGTGGAGTAGAAACTGATTGGATGTGTGAGCTGAGGGAGGCTGAGGAATCAAGGAATACTGAAGTCAACCCAAAAGACTGAAGCAGGGTCCAAAAATGTATGTCTTATTCTCCACTTTGGGTTCATCACTTCTCTGCCAAGAGGTAGGTAGTGCCTTAGGTAGAAATAAGGAAATTCTGGGGCCACTAGGTGATGCAGTGAATAGAGCAGCGGCCCTGAGGTCAGGATTACCTGAGTTCAGATCCGGCCTCAGACACTTAACACTTACTGGCCATGTGACCCTGGACAAGTCACTTAACCCCAGTTGTCCTCCAAAAAGAAAAAAAAAAGAAAAACAAAATAGGGAAATTTGGAAGAGAGATGGGTTGGGGGGTGGGGGGCAGAAAACTTGATGATCTCAGATTCAGGTATATTGAGTTAGCACAAGGCATCCAGCTTGGAATGCCCAGTAGGGGAAGGGAAAGAGAACAAAGGTTTGTTAAGTACTTACCTATTCACTAGGCACTGTGCTAAATGTTTTATAAATATCATCTCATTTTATCCTCACAATGACCTTGTGAAGTAGGTACTGCTATCTAAGCAGCTGAGCTGGATTTGAACTCTGGTCCTCCTGACTCCAGGCCCAGTGCTCTGTCCACTGCAGGAAGGTGAAGAAGACAGGGTCACATTCTGAGAGTGGCAGTTAGTGATGCAGGCCTGAACTCAGGGGAGAGGTGGAGGCTAGAAATAGAGATCATCTTCATAGCAGTGATCATTAATCCCATGGCTGATTGGGTTACCTACTGAGGGAGGGACAGTAGAAAAGAATCTAGGATAGAGCCTTGTTCATTGATTATTTTTAAATATATGACTCCGTAGAGCAAAGTATAGCCTTTAATATAGGCTTTCTTCCAATAAAGTGTGTCCCAAGGATAGGTTAATATCATGCAAGATTTGTTGATAGATTTAGCCACAGAGATAACATTATTCCACACATCCCCTACATCTTTGCTTAACTCCTGTGCTATTTTTACAGTGTTATTAGTGATTTAGATAAAGGTATGAATGGCATGCTGATCAGATTTTTTTTCCTCCATTTTTCAGCAATACCTGTAAAAGGGGTAACCAAAGCTAATGCATTAAATGACAAAAATCAGGATGCTTCAGAAAGCTCCTGACTTGTGAGGTTGGCCTGAATTAATCAATGGAATTTAATACTTAGTTTAAAAAAAATCAGCTTCACAAATAAGAGACATGGCTAGGGTCCCATTTAGTCTGAAAACAATCTGGGGGTTTTATTGTTTTATTGCAAATTCATTATGAGTCCACAGTGTGATCTGGCAGCCAGGAAAACTAATGCCTTCTTAGTCTGTGCTAAGAGGATCATAGCATCCACAAATAAGAAGGTCATAGCCCTGCTGCACTCTGCTCTGGTGAGATGATATCTGGATTATTGTGTTTAGATTGGGACATTTTAGGAAGGATTTTGATAAGGTAGAGATTGTTCGGAGGAGGGCAGTTAGGATGTTAAGAGGCCTAGAGTCTACCTATGCTGAGATAGCAGAAGCAGTATCCTACTCCCCACCCTTATGCACATAAACCTGAATTTTCCTTAAAAGATCATCCTCTGAGGGGGCAGCTAGGTGGCGCAAGGACCTGAGTTCCGACACTTAATCCACACAAAAAAACCTAGCCCTGTGACCTTGGGCAAGTTACTTAACCCCAATTGCCCTAAAGGGGTGGCTAGGTGGCTAGGTGGCATAGTGAGTAAGAGCGCCGGCCTCGGAGTTGGGATGACCCGAGATCAAATCCGGCCTCAGAAAATGAGCACCCACACATAAATAATGACTAGCCGTGTAACCTTGAGCAAGTTACTTAACCCCAATTGCTTTAAAAAAAAAATAAAAAAAAAAAGATCATCCTCTGGGCAGTAGGTGGCACAGTGAATAGAGCACCAGCCCTGGAGTCAGGAGGACCCGAGTTCAAATTTGGTCTTAGACACTTAACACAAAGGCTAGCCATGTGACCTTGGGCAAGTCACTTAATCCCAACTGCCCCTCCCCCCCAAAAAAACAACAACAACAAAAAATGAACCAAAGATCATCCTCTAGACTTGTTTGGCTTGGCCACTCAGGGTTCAGACTGTTGAGCCTATTTCCTGGTTGACAGTACAAATCAGCCACAAAGAGTTCCAGGCTCCCAGCCTTTCTGATGGTTGGCTGGTGAACCATGATGGACAATTCAGTGGCAGAGAAACTTCATTTAGCCGAATTAATTTGAGGCATCCCCAGACCATATTCCTGATGAATATCTGTCTCATGCCAAGTAAAACTCTCTTTGTAAAATATGTTGAATGACTTATGAATATCTCATTTTTTCCAGTCCTGAGTGGGGCAAGCCCAGAACTTATGCCATACGAGGATGCCTTAAAGGAATTGGGTATTTTTATCCTAGAGAAGAAATGACTAGAACCTTGAGTCCAGGCCACATGAAGACTAGGTTGATGGATATGAGAAAATTTCCCTTGGAAAATATATGTCTATCAAGGGGATATGATAACTACCTTCAAGTATTTGAAAAACTGAACAAAAAGAATCATTTTCTTATTCTGTTTGGCTTCCAAGGGAAGAATCAGGAGCGAAGCTTGGAAATTTCGAAGATTCAAATTTAAGCTTGATGTAAAGGGGAGAGGAGAGGAGGGACCTCCCTAGCAGTGAGAGCTGCCCTAAAGTGAAATGGTCTGGAATGCTCTCCTTCCTTACTTCCCTCTCTAATAATCCCTGACTTCCTTCAAGACTAACTCATATGTCACCTTCTGCAAGAGGCCTTTCCTGTCCTTCCTCCAGTGTCTTTTTCCTTTAAGGTTGCCTTGTATCTATCTCTTCTGTGAGTTCTTGCCTTTAGTCTATGAGCTTTTTTTTTTCTCAATTTATTTATTTATTTTTAGTTTTCAACATTTATTTCCTTAAGATTTTGAGTTATAAATTTTTCTTCCCATCTTTCCCCCACTCCCTAGCCCAAAATAGCAAGCCTACTGAATACCCCTTCCCCCAACCTGTTCTGTGAGCTTTTCTTTAAAAAATATTTTTATAACTACATTTTCACTTAATTGACTTCCTTTGTAGTCCCATGAATTCTATTTTATTTAAATCCAATTCCAACTCAAATCAAGACAATCGAATTAGATTCTGTTTTATATATCTAAAAGCATTATTCTGAGAAGGGGCTCACTGTCTTCACTAAGACTGATGGAGTCCATGACATAAAAGAAGTGTTGGTCTACTCTTTATGTATCTTACATATACTTCTTAATGTATATGTTGTATATAATATGTATAATGAGGGAGACCTTATTAGAGTATAAGCTCCATGAGAGCAAGGACTTTTCCCTTTTTCTTTTTATCAGCAGAGTTTGGCTTTCTGTCCATTTTTGCACATAGTTTCAGTACCTAATAAATGCTTGTTGATTAGTTTATTGATGAATAAGAGCTTTAAAAATGCCCCCCAAATTTAAAAAACTTTCAGTTTGCTACCTCAGAATTTTAGACTTAGGCGAAAGTTAAAATTTTAGAGAGGACACAGGAAGTTGAGTAGCAGTTATAGTGTCAATGCAGTATTTATAGTACTGACTATGAATATGCTGGCATAGGTCTGAATCACAAAATATAACAGACTCTCCATATATAAGACAGAAACAAAACATTTATTTAGACACCAGAAAGCCAAATCCCAACACCAGAAAATCGAATCCATCATAGCAACAAAGAAGTTAATACACCATAACACAGCAGAGAGTCACACCATCCTTTAGCCTTCCCACAAACAATCACAAGCCTAGCTGTCTCCTTGCTTGTGTCCTCTCCCCTCCCGCAGCCTAACTGCTCTGACTCCCAGCTTCCTGTTATCTCTGCTTCACCCATTCAGCAAGCTCTTCCCACCACAGGCGCCATGTAATTACATTTGGCCTATTAAGGGGCAGGGAAGATCTTCAAATTCCCATTACCAGAGTCAAAACAATATTTGCTCTAGGAGTGCAGTCATTAAAGAATCACCTCCTTAGTGCAGGTGGAGAGATATAGAGCAGGATCTCTTAAAGCTCACCTTTTTAGCCTCTGTAGATAAAAAATAGAACTTTGAGTCCTTATTTCTGCTTTTAACAAATAACTTGTTTTCACATCTTTACCGGAGCAATCATTTGAAGTAAGTAGTGCAAGTATTATTGTGCTTCCTTTACAAATGGAGAGACTGAGGTTCAGAGAGGTCAGTGAACCTCTCAGAGTTAACAGCTAGGAAAGGTGGTAATCAGAACCCGAACCCAGATCTTCTGATTTCCCTTCTCCCCTCTGACCCTGCCACCACTCTGGTGCAGGCCATCATTGCCTCACGCCTGCACTATTGCCATAGCCACTGGCGGGTCTACCTGCCTCACGCCTCTTCCCACTCTAATTCATTCTCCATTCAGCCACTAAAGTGATTTTCCTAAAGTGAAAGTCAGATCACATCTCACACATAACCCCCCCTACCTCCCCCAAACTCAGTGTCTCCCCATTGCTTCCAGGAGCAAATACAAAGTTTGGCATTCGAAGCCCTTCATAGCCTAGTCCTCTCCTACCTTTCCAGCCTTTTTGCACTTTATTCTCTGACACATGATCTTCGATTCAGTGATATGGCCTCCTGGCTGTTCCAGAAACAAGACTTTCCATCTTTTTGGCTGTCTCCTATGCCTGGAACACCCTTCCCTTCTCTCCTACAACTTACTGACTACCCTGGCTTCCTTTAAAGCCCACCTAAAATCCTACTTCATACAGGAAGCCTTCCCCAATGCTTCTTAATTCTAGGGCCCTGGGGCAGCTAGGAGGCACAGTGAATAGAGCACCAGCCCTGGAGTCAAGAGGACCTGAGTTCAAATCCAGCCTCAGACACTTAACACTTACTAGCCTTATGATTTTCCCCCTCCAAAAAAGAAAAAAAAATTCTAGTGCCTTCTCTCTGTTAAGTATTTCCTATTTATCCTGTATACATATGTATTAGATATAAGACTTGGATCCTGGTTCAAACCTGAAGATGGCTGATAAGCAGCAGGAGGCATAGTGTGTCTGGGACTGGTTAGTTATGGAAAACTCTGTCCATATGAATTTTTATTTGTAAGCAATTTCATTAATCTGAAAATCAACTCTCTTTATCTTGAGATTGAATGTAGACTTAGACCTCTCTATAATATTTTCATTTTTAACCTGTTTTTGGTGCTTATTTATAGATTAGGAGTTCTTTGGATAGTTATATACATAAATTAGATATTTTAATTGTGAATCATATTCAAAGATTTTTTTAATTACAAAAAATAGTTGAAGTTTTTAAAATGTCAGGAATAAGGAACTTAATATTTGACCTTCAATAATGATTTCCTTAATTTAGCTCTCTGCAAAGATCATAATTTTTTTGATTAATTTTAACAACTTGTAGATTATTTTCTTATGTCATTCAGACAAAAATATAATAAAGCTCTTGTATCGTCTGCTGGTTCTTTTCATTAAATGCAGTATATCTAAGACATAGATATGTCTCAGGGTTGGGGGAAGTATGTCTAAAAACACTGAAATTCTAACCTTTTCATAGAAATTTACTCCAGTTGACATAAATTGAATTGTTCTCTTTAAAATGTTTCTGTTTACTTAACAAAGATCAGTTTGTTTCTGCAACAGGAATTTTCTTACCATGCTTTAATTTTTGATGCTTCCCGTACAGTTTTCCTCCCACAAAATAAATGTGTCATTATGATTATTCTGAACTCTCCAAGGGCCTTTTTCCTGCAGAGATCTGAAAAGCCGTGGTTAGAAGAATAATATGCTTTCCCCTGAACTAAAGGTTATTTGCCTAGGGCTTTTTGTAGCTTCTGCTGGTTCTTTTCATTGTAATAATTTTGAATGTTATTTAATTGAATGTACCCAGTATGATTGCTGAGTTTTTAAAATGGAATTTCATACATTAAACAGTCAAGTATTGAAGTTAGTGTTCCCCAAAGACAAAACCAAAACAAGAAAAAAAAAGCCTGATGAAGAATATGTGCAGTTTTTCTGTTGGTGCTTCAAGGAAGTGTTGGGTTTTTTCATTCACTATTTCTATTTCTGTACAAACAGAAGTAATTGCATTTGAGGACATTCTACCTCCAGCATTCACCTATGTTACCCTCTTCTTTCTACCATTAATTTGATTATATCAGAGCTTGCTTTTGAATCTTAGAAAAGCCAAAGATCCTAGATTTAAAGGAAAACAGTTTTTAATGTGAGACATTAGTGATGAAGTCCTTTCTCTTGTGTGTGTTTTAAGGTCAGTAGCTATGGCGACTTGGAGTGAGGAAGACGTGGGTTCAGATTCTGCCTTACCTATTTAATAGTTGCAAGCCTCTCTCAGACTTGGCTTCCTCATCTGTAATATAAGGATAATGATAGCACTTACCTCGATGAGTTGTAGGAATCAAAGGCAACAAAGGCTTTGCAGAATTTAAAGGACCATAGAAATAGTACTTTGGGTCGTTCTCTCTTACTAGGAGTGTTTTGGATATTGCTATTTTGTCTTTCCTGTCATTTGAATAACTCGGTATTAATTCATTATCATAATAAATATTGCTAAAAGAGAGCTTCTTATTCCATCTAATATATCCAAAGCAGAACAACAGAAAACCTCATCTTTTAAATAAACGTAGCTTTTATGCTGAGATTTCCAGGAGCAGAATTCTTTGAGATTAGTTTTATGGAATCATAGAGTTCTGATTCTTCCATTGGAATGCTTGCTCTTCAACTCTCAGATACGGTCATCGAGGTTATAGATCACTGGATTTAGAGCTGGAAATATCCTCCAAGATTATTCAATCCAGCCTCTCTATGCTTGGAAAAGTTAAGTGACTTGCCCAAGGGCACAATAATAATCGGCAGATTCGAACTGACATCCTTTGATTCCAAATCCATGGTTTTTTAAGGAAAATGCCAACATTATTTTTTAGTCTTTCCTTGTCTGTGCTTACAGGCTTACACCCTTTGAGACCATTGGTAGTAAAATACTAATCATTTGTCTCAAATTGTCAAAAAATTGTTTCAGATAAGCAACTGGATAATTTGTTTGGGCAGTTGCCCAAACATTTTATTTTAACTATTTTGGAGTAAAATCTTTCTAAAATAAAGCTACAAACTTCTTTGCACCCTGAAACAAAACATAATTTATCTTTTTCTTGATGATTGGAGATCAATATTACAAAACATCACTTATTGTCCTTTGCTCTCCCTCTTCTTGTTACTCCTGTGCCCTTGGGGCGTATTAATGTGTATAAGCTTGTCTGTCCCCTCACTAAATGGCCCCAGACAGCTTCTTGTAGTTTACTGCCTTCAGAAAAAATTTCTTGCTGCTCTCTACTTGCTGCCTCTAGTGGCTCCAAATGCATTTTCATTCTTTTTGTGATAAATTATTTTCTGTTTTAATTATTGAATCTAGAGCCCACTAGTATCATCAGATTTTAAGACAGATTTTAAGATTTTAAGACCTTGAATATTTTCTAGTCCAAACGTCAGATCTTCCAGATCTGTGTTCAGCCAAAAAAAAAAAGTTATGTATTTACTAAAAATTTATAACATCAGATAACTTTTAATTACTGAGAAACAATTAATTAACTAATCCATGGTTTAACCAAGCTGTTTTTACTTTTCTTCCTCCAGGCTCTTTGACTATCAGCCTTAGAGATTTCACCCCTTAGTGGTCTGGTCTCTCTTTTTTTTTTTAATGATTCTTTTATTTTTTTTTATTTTGTATTTATTTATTAATTTCCCCCCAGTTACATGTAAAAATAATTTTTAACATTCATTTATAAAACTTTTGAGTTCCAAATTCTCTCCCTTGCTCCCTCACCAACTCCCACCCCCTGTTGAGAAGGGAAGGAGTTCAATATAGGTTATACATGTATAGTCATGCAAAGCATATCCATAATATGTTGTGAAAGAAAACATAGAGAAAAAAAACTCAAGAAAAATAAAGTTTAAAAAAAAGTATACTTCAGTCTTCAAGCCCAGTCATTCACAGTTGATCATCTTACAATATTGCTGTTACTTTGTACACAACACATTTCACTTTGAATCAGCCCATGCAAGTCTTTCCAGGTTTTTCTGAGAACATCCTGCTCATCATTTCTTATAGTACAGTAGCATTCCATCATAATCACATACCACTTGTTTAGCCTTTCCCCGTTGGATGGACATCCCCTCAATTTCTGATTCTTTGCCCCCAGAAATGAGCTGCTATAAATATTTTTGTATATGTAGGTCCTTTCCTTTTTTTAAATCTCTTTGGAGATATAGACCTAGTGATATTGCTAGATCAAAGAGTATGCATGATTTTATAGCCCTCTGGACATAGTTCCAAACTGCTCTACAGAGTGGTTGAATCAGTTCCATCCGGTCCCCTCTTTTAATCTCTCTCTAAACCTTTCTTTGATGGACTGATCAACTCCTATTGGTTTGGCCATCTTCTCTGCCCACTTGACTATAAGATCTATATATTCAGCTCTATTCCCTCTTCTTTGCATTCCAATTTTACTTCAACTAGAATGTCTCCAACTAGATATCCCATGGTCATATCAAACTCAACAAGGCTTTTTTTTTTGGGGGGGGGGAGGACAAGGAGACAATCAGGATTAGCAACTTGCCCGGGATCACACAGCTAATAAGTGTCTGAGGCCTCATTTGAACTCAGTCCTCCTGCTTCCAGGGCAAATGCTCTATCTACTTTGCTACCTAGCTGCCCCAAACACAACATGTCTGAAATAGAACTCCATCATCTTTCCCCCCTATTTCTGCTGAAGGCACCACCTTTCTTCTAGGTTCATAGCCAAGGACATCTCCTTAAGAGCCAACTCTTCTTTACTCTGTCTCACCCCAGCCCCATAGTGTTGCCAAATCTCGTAATTTCTGACTTCACAACATCTGTCTCCTTCCTTCCACTCACATATATGGTCACCACTCCCTTTCATAGGGCCTCCTTTGCTTACCTGTCCTTTTCTGGAACTCATAATCTCTCCATTAGGCTATGATAATATGCTCCCAAATTATCTCCTCTCCTCTATCCTCATCTCTCCCATCTATCCCTCACACACCTGCCAAATTGGCATCATTAAAGCATAGCTCAGTCCATGTCATTACATAGCTTAGAATGCTTCAGGGATTCCCTTTTTTCCCCTGGGATAAAATGCAAATGCTTCTCCGGTTATCCTTGCACATCTAGAGAGTTAGGGTACTGTACCCCCTCAATATGGAAAATCCATGTAGAATTTTTTGGCCTTCCCTTTGTACCAGAGAAGTCTGAATTATTATAGTATTAAAAGATGTGTTGATGTTACATAATACGGTACATATATTTTGTGCTTTTCTGAGTTTCTAAATTTTGTGTGTCTCCAGCTTGCACAAAACTCCCCCAAAATTCTGATTTAATTTGTTATGCCGACCAGATAGAAGTGAAACTATGATGGGTAAAGTTGAGATGTGGAAGGGATAACTGTATTTGATGTTTCCAGCCCTTCGGAGTCTGACTCTACCTTCTCTCTGTAGGCTGAGTTCACATCATTCCCCCTCATACATTCCATATGCCAATGAAGCTGGTCTCCTTCCTGTTATTCACCATTCATGACAACCCGTGTCCTGCCAGTGTGCCTTTGCCCCTTGCCTGGAATGGCCTCCCTCCTTGCTTAGACATTTTGGAATCCTTTTCTCCTTTTAAGACTCAGCTTATTCCTTCAAGGGGTAATTTCCTTCAATTGTCAGTATCCCTCTTCCCCACGCTTAAATGTTATATATATTTTTAAAAATCATTATATTTAGGGGTAGCTAGATGGCACAGTGGATAGAGCACCGACCCTAGCGTCAGGAGGACCTGAGTTGAAATACGGCCTCAGTCACTTGATACATTTACTAGCTGTGTGACCTTGAGCCAGTCACTTAACCCCAATTGCCTTGCCTTCCCCTCTCCAAAAGATAAAGTCATTGTATTTATTTAACTATGAATAGTTTGTTTTACCCTGGCAGAATGTAATTCTTTGGGGTCCAGGATTCTTTCTTTAAAAAAAATATATATCCCCAGTGCCTAGCACCTAATAAGTTTTTAGTGAGTGCTTTTTTACATGGAATTGAATTCAGTCTCACCGTCCAATAATACCTTTAGCAAAGGTTGGGTTCAAGGTATAAAAGAAAATTAAATTCAGATTGGTTATGTTGCCAGCTGTACTTAAAAAAATTTTGTAGTAGAAAAAATTTTGTATTCCCCTTGCTTAACCTAGTGCCCAGTACTCATGCCTGTTGAGTTAACTTGAAGTGAGGTTTTTGTATGACTTGCACATTCTCCTTAGCCACTCCTGCCCCTTCTTTATTTAGATAAAAATTAACACTAATTGTGACCTCAGGTACCATCATTTTACTTCTGAACCTCAGTTTCCTAATCTGTAAGATGGAGACTAGTACCTGCCCTCAAGGTTGTCATAAAGAGTGAATCAAAAATAGATGTTAAAATACTTGGCAGAAACATAAATCACTCTAAAGAGGCAGAAGTGTTATTAGGAATAATGCTAAAGTAAACAAAATTAATATTAAATACATTAAGAAAAAATAAAATGCTTGGTGGAAACAAACCACTTTCAATATGAGGCAGACATATTATTAAAGTATGACTTCCATATTAAAGTGCCTGCTTGAAATATAGCTAATTGTAGCACTTCAAATAATTATTATTCAATATTATTCTCAACATAAAATTATCAAATTTTAAAACCATTCTTGGAGAAATCATGTTTTTAATTTATTCTTTTTTTAAGAGCCATGAAATAGGTTTTATAGGGTTCTTTGTTGGAGGGGAAATTTCAATGGAGAAATTATTGGAAAGAGATTTCAATTTAAAAAGCAAAACAATAAAATATAAGATGAAAGGAGTAACAGTAATTTCCACATTAAATTATCATAAACATTGTTTATAGGCAGAATTCCATATTAGCAAACTTGACAGGTCATCACATAGTTAAAAGGGAATGTTTTATCTACAAAAGTCAGTTAAAACCTGCCTATCCTGTCCATGTCTTTGGTAAGTTTGCACTCAAAATACTGGGGACCTTCCTCATATTGTGAGGAAAACAGTGGAACAAATGGCCTTCCCATCTATCATCCCTGGCCTTCATTAACTCTTGTAAAAATAGAAGACTCTTCTGTACTACAGCAAACAGCCACCTTAAAATTTTGAAATATTCAGTGCATAGTGTATTTGCAAAGATGAAATTTTCTTGTGGAAGTTGTACAATAATGAATGTTTTATGGATGTCTGGCTTTGGATCAGAAGAAGCGAAAAGCCAAAAGATAAAAGCCTTTAGGCCTTCCTATGTACTTTCTGTTGGGTATAAATATAACATAATAAAGTGAATATAATTCTCCCAGTGTTTATCTTTTTAGAGTTTTTAATGAGTTTTGTTTTGGTAAAAAGGTTTTTCCTGCATGCACTGCAGATCCCTTTCTATGACAACTGATTGTTGAGAGCTACAATGCGGCTCCTATTCTTAAAAACACCATGTTTTATAATTTTTATACTGAGCAAAATAGATTTGGGGGTATGTATGTTGAGGCAGTTGGGGTTAAGTGATTTGCCCAGGGTCACACAGCTGGTCGGTGTCTAAGGTCACATTTGAACTCAGATCCTCCTGACTGTAGGGCCTGTGCTATATCCACTGTGCCACCTAGCTGTCCCAGATTTTTTAAAAATCTGTTTTATTGGAGAAGAAAAGAAGGGAGGGAGAGAGGGAGAAAGTGTCCATCATTAGTGATTTCTTCATGGTCAAAGGTATATTTTATAGTCTTAAAAACAATGTTTTTTAGTACTTGTGTTAGTGGTGTTACTACTCGTGTTTTTAACACTGATCATACAAACACCATCTTCCTTCACATTTTTCTCTTGTATCCTGGGACTGTTCTTTCATTTTTGGCCTCTCCCTTAGGCATTATATTTAGTTCCTTCTCCTCCACTTCTATTCCCTTTCAGTTCTCCTGGTTCCATTCCTAATTCCTTTCTCATTTCCTATGTAGCCGCTTGTAGATTAATTTCATTCATCTGTTTTTACTGTTTGCTGTGTGAGTCTCCTTCTCTTTCCCCTCCCTTTACCTCTTGTCTCTACAGTTCCTTCCCTCAGATTGACTGATAAGAGTTCTTTAGAGTGTCACCCTGTTTAAATAACGGAGGAGATAATCCACTTTGAATTATTACTCTGACCACAGGGAAAGTCCATTTATTTTGGTGGTATCCAAAAGCACTTAACTCACCATATCCTTGCACCTTCTGGGCCCAGTGCTACATCACCTGAGATGGTATAAAGTAATTCAGCAACTGTAGATTTTAATGACAGCACATTTGGTTGGCAGAGGAATCAGAGATAAATACTGCAGACCGCATTCAGTTTGGCAATTGAGCTTGAAAAGGTTCTAGGATGCTTGAAATACAAGATCCTAATCAATTTCTCTTCAGAATAGTATCCTTCACTGTGTCCTTAGGTTGTCAGTCAGGTCTTCCACTGCTGAAAACCTGACTGAAGTATGTTCCTAGTAGCCCTGAGTGAGATTGCCTTGAACAAAGGGAAGGTCAGATAGAGACTGGAGATAGTGACTCCAGCCACTTAACATTTTCCTCCTCTGTTTTCTTGTCTGATCTGCCATGGCCCTTTTCTGATTAGACTGTACCCAAGACTGTGTTCCTTTCCTTATTTCTCTTTTCTCGAGTTTGGATAAGTAGAATCAACACATTAAAACTCCCAAATGACTAGGTTTCAGTTGTACCAAAGAGAAAAAACAAAACAAAAGTCTATTAAGAATTTCTAGGAGACATTGACATCTATTAGTTGTGCCTTGAGAACAAATGAGTTGATGTAAATCAAGATTACATTAGCTTGGGGGCGGCTAGGTGGCGCAGTGAGTAAGAGCGCCGGCCTTGGAGTTGTGATGACCCGAGATCAAATCCGGCCTCAGAAAATGAGCACCCACACATAAATAATGACTAGCCGTGTAACCTTGAGCAAGTTACTTAACCCCAATTGCTTTAAAAAAAAAAAAGATTACATTAGCTTGAATGATGATAGTTTCTCTGAACAATTAGACAACCAGCTAATAATTTGCTTCACAGTAGAAGCAGTATAGGCATGTCTGACTTTACAATAAAAGTATAATAGTTTTCTATACAGGTGTATTCTAGAAAATTGAATCACACTTTTCATTGATTGATATTATAATTTCAGAAATGTCCGGGAATTTTGAGCATTTGCATAACTGCTAGTACTACCATTTTTAAGATGCAGGAAATATGTGGACTAGTAATCAGTAGTTTGCCTGGGAAGTGCTTTGTACAGAAGTAATATTTTGAGTTCCGTGTTAAGGACCTTGTTTGTCTTTCATTCTTGAAGAGGACCTTGACATCAGGGAGGAGATGTCATGTTGTGCAAGTGAATTGCAATTAAGTGAGGGAGGGCTGTGCAAAGTCACCAGTTTCACTTTCTCCTCTGGAACCATCTGTGTCTAGTGGCCAGATATATAGATCTGAACAACTGAATTTACTAACAAGACATTAGTATCATCAATCAGATCCAGACTTAAAGCTAGAAGAAACCTTGGAGCCCTCTCATTTTATAGATGAGGAAATTAAGGCTTAGAGGGGTTAAATGATTTGCTCAAAATTAGTCAGTCAATAAACATTTATTTAGTGCCTGCCTAGAAAACCCTGGACATATAAAGAAAGGCCTAAGACATTTCCTGACCTTGAGGAGCTCACAATCTAATGAGAAAGGAATTAAGATTTCTCTGACTCCAAATGCAATGGCCTTTCCATTTTGCATCAGAATCACTCCACTTCTATACTTCCTATAACTTTCATTTATGAAGTGCACATGCCAATTTGGCAAATAAACCAAAAAGTAAACTACTGTCCTTTTTCTGCCCTTGAGTTTACAACATTGTTACCGTACTTAAAGGCATTTACCAGACAAGTTACTTTCTCCAGTTGTACTTAGCTATATTTAAAGGGTTTAGAATTATTTCAGGCTTGGGTGGCTTGTGACCCTTGACAAGTAAATCTGCTTGACTTTTTAATCAGGAGAGCTCTGACCTTGCCTCCTAATTTTACAGAAACAAAATTAGGGCATTTGCCATGAACTCCCTCTTCTCTGTCCCTTCTCCTATCACTCAGATGCCTTCTGACACTCTCCTCTCCTTCACCCCTGTTTCACATGATGAAGTGGCCCTACTCCTTAGCAAGCCTAACCTCTACTTGTTCAGGTGATCCCATTCCATCCCAGCTCCCCTACAGATGGCTTCCTCTGTCATCTCTGTTCTACGTGTTTTCAATCTTTCCCTCTCTACTGGCTCATTTCCTACTGTCTACTAACACGCCCGTGTCTTCCCTATCCTGGAAAAACCCTCATTTGATCCTTCCGTCCTCCTGACTATCCTTCTGTATCTCTTCTGCCCTTTGTAGCTGAACTTCTCCCAAAGGCCATCTATAAGACATTTCTGATTTCTTCCTCTTACCCTCTTACAGCCTAGCGTCCAACTTTATCATTCCACTCAAACTGCTTTTTCCAAAGTTAGTAATGATTGATTGATAGGCCTTTTCTCAATCCTCATTTTCCTTGACCTCTCTGCAGCCTTCGGCACTGTTGATGATTCTCTCCTCCCTGATACTTTCTTCTCTTTAGGTTTTAGGGACACCAGTCTATCCTTTTTTTTCCTACCTATGTAACCATTCCTCAGTCTCCTTTGCTGAGTCCTCTTCCAGATCATGTCCTCTAAAGCACAGGTGTCTCTCAGGGCTCTCTCCTGGGCCCCTCTTTTCTTCTCTCTCTACACTACTTCTTATGGTGAGCTCGTCAACTCCTAGTGATCTAGTTACCTTCTCTATGCCGATGATTCTCAAATCTGCCTATTCCTCCCCAAACTCTTTGCTGACCTCCAGTCTCACATCTCAGCCTGCTTTGACTGTCCAGTATACATCTTAAAATCAATATGTCCAAAAGGGAACTTATTACCTTTCCTCCCCAAACCGTCTCTCTGCCTTTTCTGTTCCATAAATTTGGATTTGCACATACTTAGGTATTTTGTAACACAACTAACTCCCCCAGAGTTTTATGAGTTTTGTAAAGGTATTTGTGCATACACTTTGAATTGACATCATACATATGAATTGACAGGGACTTGAGGGACTTAATTCTTTTTAGGATGAGCTTTCACATAGAGCATTTTGGAAGTTAATCCCTATGTGACTACCAGCCCTTACCCCCCAGCTTTTAATTTTTTCTCATTTCCCAAAGCTAGTGGTATTACCATTTGCAATGTAGGTATGCACCTGTCTTCTGTCATTACTGTTTTCCATGTTTCATGAACATAAACTTAAAAGAATATAACCGATCACATCTAATGTTTGCGCTGTGTGGTATTTTCTTCTTTCTTGATACTTTAAAAAAGATATAACTTTACTTTTTGGTCCTTAACTTTGGTACAAAAGACACTTAAATATTCTGGTAATTTTTCCACATTAATTGTTGTCTAATCTTCTGTCTTCCTTTCTCTCATCATTCTCTTCCATTTCTAGTTTAATGATAATGTTTCTCTTAAAGGAGAATGAAGAAGTGTGAAGAAATACATAGTATAGCTTACTAGATCAAAACCTAGATGGAAATAAGACAGATAGCCAGAATTAGGTCTTTAAATGCAGCTATAATGAGTCTGATTGTGATTTGGAATTTGGTAGAGGCATATGTCTCATGTAGAAGGAAATATTAACACATCAGCCTTTTGATTTAAAAGGGAAGAAGAATTTGAATTGAATTGAATTCAGTTCATAAAGCAGACAGTACATATTGACTCTCTGCAAGACATTGTGTTAGATGCAGACAATTTTTTAAAAATAATAAAAAAACAATCAATAAGGATTTGTTAAGTGCCTGCTTTGTGCCAGGTACAAGATACAGGTTGGAGCTTACATGTTTGCTTGAGGACACCATATATAAGTAGATAAATAAATATGTATTTAAATTAAATACTACTTTGTAGCATATAAATTGCTTAAGTTAAAATATATTCATATTATTATTTATTGTAAATTACGATATAATACGATACGATATAAATTATAAATCATATAAACATAAATTTATTATGAATATATAATTTATAATGTGTGCATACTATATAATATATTACATATTATATTTTATTATATTTACTTAATTTAAATGTTATATTTATATATTATATATAAACATACTACATATGATTTATTCTAGTATATTTAAGCAGCTAGGTGGCACAGTGGGTAGAACTAGGCTTGGACTCAGGAAAACTTGAGTTCAAATATACCCTCAGACTTTTACTAGTTTATGTATGACACTGGGTAAGTCATTTAACCTCTTACCCTCAGTTTTCTCAGCTGAAAAGTGGGAATAATAATACTACCTACTTCACAGGGTTGTTGTGAGGATTATATATTAATTAACATATATAGAACATTTTGCAAACCTTAGAGGTAGGTGCCAAATCTAAATGCTGTCTTCAGTGATGAGGATGAAGAGGGTGATGGTGATGATGATTTCAGGCTCGGAGGATGACAGCCTGTACACAGAGGGACAGAAGACATGTCAGGTTCAAGGAACAGCAAAACAGAGCAAATTGGTCTCAGAGTAAAGTGTGTAAAGAGGAGGAATGTGAAACAAGTCTGGAAAAATAGGTAAGAGTCAGATTGTGGAAGACCTTAAATGCCAAGCTGAAGCTTGAATACCAGGCTTGACTTTGAATTCCTCTTGCCCCTGGAATAAAATGCACGGAAGCTTTTTGAACTGGGAAGCAACATGGTCGGACCTATACTTCGAAAGATTATTTTTGGTAGCTTTATGAAGAGAGAAGAAAGGCTGGCGATAGACCAATTAGGAGGCGATTAAAATAGTCCGGGTAAGAAGTGATAAGAACCTCAATCAGAGTGGTGTCCCATAATGGATGAAAGGGAATGGTTTTGAGAAATGTTAGATTGGGGAATCTTGTGCCCCTCTTCCATCCAAACCTTGAGAATGGAGTAGAAAGAGTGGAAAGGAAAAAAGAAACCTATCCGGCACTGAAGAACTTAGTGGTTTCTTAGGATCAGTAGATAGAAAGGCTGATTTTTTTTTTTAATTTTTGTTGTTCAGTCACGTCCCACTCTTTGTGACCCTGTTTGAGGTTTTCTTGGCAAAGACACTGGAGTGGCTTGCCATTTCCTTCTCCAGAAAATTTTACAGATGTGGAAACTGAGGCAAGCAGGGTTAGGTGACTTGCCCAGAGTCACACATCTATTAAGTGTCTGAGGCAAGATTTGGACTCAGCAAAGATGAGTCTTCCTGACTCCAGGCCTGGTGCTCTATCCACTGAGCCACCTTGCAGTCTAGGGCTAATATTAAATCTTATTTAATAAATCTGTAATGTTCTGTTCTTGTGTTCCACCAAACATCTATACTCTCTAGTGTAGTGCATTGCACGTAAGAGATGCTTAAAATGTTTGTGGGAGGGAGGGCCTCTAAAAGTTATACTTGAGTGGGAGTAGCAGTAAATGTAGGAAAAATGAGAAATTGGTGGTTTGCTTGTAGATTGTATTGACCTTTGAACATTTACTAGTTCAAGCTTTGTTACCCTCCAGTGCCAAGCTATTTGTGTATTTATGTGCTTACTTAGACCAGAATAAGTAGCACAGCCAACCTTCTTAACTTAAAACAAAACAAAACAAAAAACAGGAAAAAATAACCCTTGATATGTATACTTGTAATTTTAAATTCTCTGTGTAGCTTTTAGTTATTGAATTGGAGCAATTAATCAATGAGTCAGTCAACAAGTATTTATTCCTTAAGCTCTGAGCTGAGAATGCAAAGATGAAAGTAAAAACCTCAAGGTGATTACTTTCAAAGGTACTTAGAAATATACAAAACACACTTCCGGTAGGTAAAAGTTTATAGGGTTGGGGCCCAGAGGGTGGTAGCAGTTGGAGCCTCTAAGAAAGGTTTCTTGGCCCGTGATCTGAATCTGGAGGGAAACCTGGGATTCCAGAAGCAGAAGAGAGAAGAGAGGACACTATAGGCAAGGGGAGAAAATTCAAAGTTATAACAATTGGAAATGGAGTGTTGAGGGTAAGGAGGGCAAGAAGGCCACCTACGTGGCCATCAGGGAGAATGAATGGAGGAGAGTTAATATGTAATAAGGGTGGGATGGGGCCAGCTTTAAATGCCAGATGTTTATATTTTATCCCAGAGGCAATAGAGAACCACTGAAGTTTGTTTGAGGGTTGTGGGAGTGGGGAAATAAGGATCCCTAATTAAGAATGTTGCCAAGGTTGTGAACCCGGGTGACTGGAAAGAGGTGGTACCCTTGATCTAAATAAGGAAGTCCAGAAGAGATAATGAGTTCTGTCTTGGCAATGCTGAATTGGAGATGCCTAGAACACATCCAGTTCAAAATGTCCAACAGGCAGAAACAGTAACACTTTCAAGGTTATATATTTGTGCAGAGTGGTATTGGGCAATTTTGAAAAATTATTTCTTAGTATAATTTTTTCTAAGAATAAAATTATTATTGTACTTTAGTCAGTCAGTCATCCCAAATTAGAGTGCCTATAACTCTGTACCTAGCACAGCAACCCTTCCAGGGGATCGATGAAAGATATAGACATACATGAAAAATGGTGGGTCTTGCTTTTGCAGAGTTCTCAAACTAATTGAATTAATTCTCTGTTGATTCTTCTATTTGGTTCTTTTTTTGTTTCTTCTTTGATTCAAAAATTTGGATTACTTTTTAGTTTCTATTATTCTAAAGGATTTCATCTAATACCATAGATATAATTACCAAACCACTGGATTTTTTTTTATTAAAAAAGTAAACCTATTGATCACATTCCTTCACCTATTTATTATTAAGATTCTGACAATCTCTTTTTTTGAGATTTTTTTTCTCTTTCTTACATCACTTGGTTCAGTTTCTCATAATTATATCACAGTTTATTGAACTATTGCATTCTCTAAATGTCATATTCTTTCTATTTTTCATTTGGTTAGTTTTTATTTATCATAATATATCATAATACCATAGCATCTTTTGGTGACCCAATGTTAAGAGTATTCAGATAGCACAAAGAGCTAAGACAATTCCAAAGGACTCCTTATAGAAAATGCTGTCCACATCCAGAAAAAGAACTTTGGAGTCTGAATGCATATCGAAGCATATTATTTACTCTCTCTCTCTCTCTCTTTTTTTTTTGTTTGTTTCTTCTTTCTTTCATTGGTTCTAATTCTTCTTTACAACATGACTAATGTGAAAATAGGTTTAATATGAATGTATATGTAGAGACTAGATCAGATTGCCTGTCATCTTGTGGGGGCAAGGGAGAGAGTGAGGGGGAGATGGGGAGAAAATTTGGAACTCTAATTTGGAAGACTAATGGGAGTGAATGTTGAAAACTAAAAATTAATATTTTTTTTAAAAAAAGAGTATTCAGACAGGAATTTGACCGATCAAATTCAGCTAAGTACTTAACCAACATTTTATTAAGTGCCTACCAAATACCAGGCACAATGCTAAAACATTAGAGATACAAATACAAAAAAGGAAGACTGTCCTTGCTTTTCCAGAGCTTACAGTCTAATAGGGGAAGACAATACACAAAAGGTAGCTGAAAGGGGAGTGGAGGTGGGGGAAGGTGTGTGTGGAGAAATGTACTCAGAGGCATTGTGGAAAAGTCAGAAGTCCCAAAGAAGTGAGAAATGAGTAGGCATCATCTTGGTATCTTCTCTCGGCATAAATGGAGACAATTGTCAGCTATTCAAATCACAGGTGTAATAGAATCATTGCTTACATAATAGTAAAATGTTTTAAGCTTATTCCAAGAAAAATATCCAAATACTCAGATGGTTATCAATCATCAATATCATCAATGATCTTCTTTCCACTTAGGACATAGTTCACTGTCCGTCTGTCCTGTGATACACATACTGTTGAACAAGCTCTGCAGATTTTCAACCAAGTGCATTTTGAAATCTGGGCAACTGACATTCTTTATCCATTAGGTCTTTCTGTATAGTCCAAACTCATTCCAGTGATTACAGATCTTTCCCAGGAGGCTCTGCAGAGTCTTGGAGCACAGTGTCCCCTGGACCCTGCACCTCATGTCCTCTGTCTCAATGGCCAGTACCTTTGTCTAGCATACCCTGTTCTGTGCTTTGCCCAGTGCTTATTATCAAAGGATCATTGAATGAGGTTATTTGTGTTCTTACATCTTCTAAAGAATCCTAAATGATCTTGAAGCATGGATGGCTAGAGATTTACCTGACTATAAAGATCCTGTAAGGCAGGCTTTTTGCTCTACAGATACAAACACACTTTCATACTCAACAGACAGTAAACACAGTGGGATCTGATATTCTCTGATTTTTTTTTCATTTATTTTAGAGAGGAAGGAAGGGGAATTTTTATTTTTGAAAGCCTGCTTGTTCGCTTTTAATGCCCTCATTGACTATACCCTCAATTTGTTGTTGTTGTTTACATATTTGTCGTTTTTGTATTTGTTGTTGTCATGACCCCATTTGGGGTTTTCTTGGCAAATATACTAGTTTTCCATTTCCTTTTCCAGCTCATTTCACAGATGAGGAAACTGAGGCAAACAGGGTTAAGTGACTTGCCCAGGGTCACACAGCTAGTAAGTGTCTGAGGCTGGATTTGAATTCAGGTCCTCCTGACTCCAGAGAGGTAGAAATGTCACTAAGGAGAATAAAGATGAGAAAAGCAGCCAGATTGGACCAAAGGTATAACCTCAGATTTTATTAATACCAAAAGGAGGTGACTGAGAAACCATTGACAATTAACAACCTGTATATCTTACTTTCCTATATATACAAAATCTTTTAATTAAAAAAGGGGGTTTGGGGGCAGCTAGGTGGTGCAGTGAATAGAGCACCAGCCCTGGAGTCAGGAGGACCTCAGTTCAAATTCAGCCTCAGACACTTAACACTTACTAGCTGTGTAACCTTGGGCAAGTCACTTAACCCCAATTGCCCTGCCTTGCCCCCTCTAAAAAAAAAAAGTGTTTTTTATAAACTTTGGGTTTTTTCCCCCTACTTCCACACTCTGATACACCAGCATGACATTGTGGCATTAAGAGCCTAAGCTCTTATAAGGTGTATTAGCAGCTTGTAAACTCTGATTTGTTTAACTCTGATGGAAAGGAATGAAGAAAGGAAGAAAAGGAGACAGGGCAAGAAAAGGAAGAAAAAGAGAGAAAGAGGAAGGATGAAAGGAAGGAGATTAAAAAAAAAGGAAAGGGAAGAGGGAAAGAGAAAGAAGGAAAAAAGCAACCATGGCATCGTTTCCCTTCTCCCCCCACCCACCCCCATAGATTTCAGTGGCTTTCTATCACCTCCAAAACGAAATATAAAGTCTTCTGGTGCTCCCCCCTTTATTCTCACGCCAACCTTTGAAGTCTTCTTACAGCTTTACCCCCGCAGCCTTCCCCAGTACCCATTGTTCCTCCAACAAGAAACTTCACCTGAGCATTTTCATTGGTTGTCTCCCCTGCCTGGACTTCTCTCCCTCCTCACCTCTGCCTCATGGATTCTCCGACTTCCTTAAGGCCCAGCTAAATTTTCCCACCTTCTACAGGAAGCCTTTCCCAGCCTCCCTAATGCTAATGTCATCTCCAGTTTAAAGTTGTTTGCATGTTGATAGACTGTGAGCTCCTTGAGATCAGGGACTATCTTTTACTTTTCTTAGTATCCTCGGTGCATAGCATAATGTCTGCTACATAGTTAAGGCTTAATAAATATTTATTGGCTGGCTATTGACTAACTTTTCTAACTATCAGGCAGTCAGTCACTAAACACCAGGTTAGGCACCAGGGAACTCATTCTGGAATGGTGATAAGGGCTGAACTGTATTTAGGACAGAAGGATTCATTCAAGAAGGATTTTAAAGGAAAAACCAACATATAATGTGCTCTTCCCCACCAGAGCAAAATATGGCACATGTTCAGCAAAACACGGCAAACAGTTCACAAAATAAAGCACATGAAATTAGTTGCAGAAATTTAAGTTTCTGTGTTTTGGGAAGTTCAAGGTTAAACTTTTCAAAGGCCAGATATTCATGTTGTTATACCTGGTACCTACTTTTTATTATTATTATTAGATATGACAGTCTTTCTCTAGCCAGTAAGACAAACTGTTCCTTCAAAGAATTACTCTGCCAATGATTTTCACCATTGAGTGACAATCTTTCTAACTTGCCTGATCACCATTGCACCTGGATTTTAGGTATGATTTGAACTTGTCATTTATCAGATCAAAGAGGTTTTAAACTTCCATTTGTTTCCTTTTTAAAATGTTTAGGTTTGATTCTTTCACATATAAAAATAACCCAACAAACCTTTTTATTAGTAATAATGGTTTAAATTTAAAGAAATGGAAAATGTGGTATTAAACAGACTCTCTAACTTAATACAGACATGTCTGTCTATTGAAACAGTGAGTAATTTTCTATTTTATGTAATGATAGTCACAGGATTTAAGTTGGAAAGGATTTTGGGCATCTAGTCCACCCAGTGTCTGACAAAGAATCCAGCACCACCCCCAGTGTAAGGCCATCCCACTTTTGGATGGGTCTTATTGTTAGAAAGTTTTTCCTCAGGTCTCTACTCATTGCTTGCAGTTCTTCCCTCGGGGGCCAAGCAGAGCAAGTGTAATTCCTTTTCACGTGCTAGAAGACAACTGTCAGGTTCTTTCTCCTGACCCACCCCTAGTCTATTCTGTCTAAACCTCAGTTCCTTTAACCAGTTTTCACGTGGCATGAGCTCCAGAGTTTTCGTCATCCTAGTTCTTCTCTTAACAGTCTCCAGTTTATGTCCCACCCAAAACATGGAGCCTTGTGTTTGCTTGGCAGTGAAGAGTGGAAGCCTCTAAAGCCATTAAGAGGGGGAGCACAGAGGAATAAAATGATCACAGCAACATTGTAAGAAGATTGAGAGCTGTTACTGGAAGGAACTGGAAGGGAGTTCTCTGTCTCTCCCTTATTTGTCCTCGTCTAGAACACACACACACACACACACACACACACACACACACACACACACACTCCACAGAAAGGGGAAAATGGAGAGAGTGGGAAAGAGAGAAAAGGAGGTAGGGGAGGAAGGAGAAAGGAGGGAGAGGAAAAAGGGGATAGAGGGAGGGAGGAGAGAGCAAAGGGAGGAAAAGGAAGATAGAAAAGGGAGGAATGGTGTAGAAAGAGGGAGAGAAAGGGTGAAAGAGGGATAGAGAAAAAGAGAAATTGGACTCTTGGTGTTTTGATGATAAGGATCTGTACTATAGTCATGGTGGAGGCAGTATAAAAGGGACAAATTCAAGAGATTTTGAAGGGAAAATAGAACTTGGTGATTAATTGGATATTAGAGGGTCAAAGGAGGAGTTGGAGATTTCCTTAGAGGTTTTAAGTATGAGAGAGGAAAAATGACAATACAGTTAGCACAATGAGGATTGCACTGAGTTTGGGAAGGAATATCTAGTTTTAGACATGCAGAACTAGGAGGCTATAGAATAGTAGTTGGGATTTCTAAGCTTCTGACTTAGAGCTCAGAGAAAGGTCCCAGCTACAGATGATGGATTTGGTGTGGTCATCTTTGGGAAGACCATATTTGAAACCCTAAGTATTTGTGATCTTCAAAGAAGAAAACACAGAAAAAGAGGGGTAAGGAATGAACCTGTCAAATAGCCACATTTATGGGGAGTGGACAGAGGAAGAGAAGCCAGAATATAGAGCATCACAAAAGTCCGTGGATGACAGAATTTCAAGATGACCCCATAGTCAAGAATGAAATGCAATGTGAGAGACAAAGAAATAGCCACCGAGTTTGGTGATAAGGATGTTATTGATAACCTTAGAAAGACCAGTTTTACTAGACTAGAAAGGGCAAAGGCCACCTGGCTAGCTAACAAAGAGGAGTGAATGAAGAAGGTGGGTGAATCAGTAGAAGTCAGGGCTGCCTTTTGGCAAGAAAAAAGTAAAGAAAAAAGGATGACAGCCAGAGGGAGCAGTATAGTCAAATTAAAGTTTGTCATGGGTTTTGTTTTGTTTTGTTTTGTTTTTAACCCCCAACAGAGGAAGAACTCTGTCTTTAAGTCATAAGACTTTTGAAAATAGAACTATTACTTTAAGCATGCCAGCCTGGCCCAATGGCCATAGAACTCCCTGTGGAACCTTAAGACCTGGGTCCAAGGCTTATCTCAGTCATATACTGGTTGTGACTTTCAGTGCTCTAGGCAACTCCCTAAGACTATAATTTGCAGACACAGTACCAACCAAAGTTGGTAGAAGGACTTTTTTTATTCTGTCGTTCTCTATCCCATTGAGATAACAAGTATATCCTATATCCATAACTTTGGTAAGTGGTGAGAAGGAAGATCCAGCCGTCATTTTATAGATTAGCAAAGTAAGGTCCAGAAAGGTTGTAACTTGCCCAAGGTCACACAGAGTCCCCAGACTCCATGGATTTGCTATGATCCATGCCAACCAAATTCTGGATCTTTTCTAATTTGATTTCTCTTTTTAAAAAATAGATTCTCTTACCCAGATTTCATCATCAAACTTGCCTGGACTACAGCAACATCTTCCTAATTGGTCTCCCTGGTTTGTCTTTCCCCTTCTGCAATCCATCCTTCACATAGCTACCAAAATAACCTTCCAAAAGCACTGGTCCAACCATTTCCCTCCCTAGTTCAAGAACCATTAGGGTTCTGAAATCCAAGGGAGCCTAACTTTTCCTCAGCTTGTTTTTATATCACCTATTTTTCACCCTGTATCCTTTTCCCCTTTGCCCATTACTTCGCAGAAATTTCTCCCTTAAAACAAACAATTTTTTTGTTTTGGGTTTTTTTTTTTGGAGGGGGGAAGTCAGGGCAATTGGGGTTAAGTGACTTGCCCAAGGTTACAGGGCTAGTAACTAAGTGTCTGATCTGGATTTGAACTCAGGTCCTCCTGATTGTAGGGTCAGTGGCCTATTCACTGCACCACCTAGTGGCCCCTAAAACAAATAATTTATAAAAAGAGAAAAAAGACAGCAAAACACAACCAACAACAGCAAAAAAAAAAAAAATCTGGCATAGTTTGTAATGTTGCACATCGGTGAGCTCCCACCAATAGAAAGGAGATGAAGTCTCCTGTCTCTTCTTTGGGGCCAACTTGGTTGACCTAGACTCAAAATTTGATTTTAAATTACGGTTGTCAGCAGTGTTTATATCAATCATTTTGGCTCAAATTTAAGTATTTAGTTTAATGTCACTTGCCTATCCAAGGGATTCTATGGAAGGGAGAGTGCTGATTGCTCTAGGTAGGAAGCTCCAGAACCGATGGATTTAGAGCTGATCTTGTCACTAATTAGTTGTGTCCTCAGGCAAGCGGCTCCGCTTTTCCCAGCCTCAGCAGCCTCGTTCATCAAAAGCTTAGGGGAAGAAACGTCTTCTTCTATAAAATGCCATCCCAGTGTAAAATATTATTGGTGCGAATGGTTCGTGCTCAGAGGCCAAAGTGCATCATTAGGGCCAGTTCGGAATTCGAGGTGTGAAACGGGGGCAACATCAATTTCCCAGCGACATTTCACGAAATTTCCCATAAGGCTGTTTCAGATGTGTTGTAATTTTGTGAATGTAGGAAATTATTGATTTTTTTTAGATAAAATTGGGGGAAAATCCTAATGTTCAATGTATACAGCTCATAACGTTGTAGGGTGTGTGTGTGTGTGTGTGTGTGTGTGTGTGTGTGTGTGTGTGTGTGTGTGTGTGTGTGTGTGTGTGTGCGCGCGCGTCTCCCCAGAGCTTCACAAATTACTAGAAGCTTGTTCCCATTTCTTGTTTTGGCTATTGGGTTCAAGTGTCCGCAGTTTCAGTGTTTGGACCAACTGGCTACCAAGCAAAACACTGAGCCATTAGGAGACGCTTTTTTTCTTAAATCATCTTTTGAGTTGACTTTCTTTAATTCAGTTTTTTGTTTGTTTTTTAATCGGTTAGTTTTCTTTAGGGTTAAATTGCTAGCGGAAAGAGGCTCAGCTCTGCACCCCGGACGAGCTGCGGGGTTCGGCAGAGGAGAAGCAGGGTGGCATTAGGACCCAGGGGGATCCTCGGAGCGGATCTTAGGGCCAGATTGCAAATTCTCCGTGACTCAGTCTGGTCGGCTCCGTGCACACAGCAACAGCAGCAGCAGCAGCAGCAGCAGCAGTAGAAGCAGCAGCAGCAGCAGAAACAGCAGCAGCAGCAGACCTTGGCGGCCCTGCTGCTGGCAACTGTTAGGCTCGCTCTCCTGGTCCAAAGGCTCCAAACCCTGCAGCCCAGGCAGGTCCCTGAGGGGAGGGGGTGCCGCGGCGCGGCGGGCGTGGGGTTGGGGGGTGGGGGAGGCTGCCCCGGGGCGGGCAGCTTTGGGGCCTGTGCACGGAGAGTTAACATTGGCTCCCTCTCTTCCTGTGTCTGGCTTTATTTGCAGCAAACCAAGATGGAGTATGAGTGGAAACCCGACGAGCAGGGGCTTCAGCAAATCCTGCAGCTGCTCAAAGAGTCCCAGTCCCCGGACACCTCCACCCAGAGAACCGTGCAACAAGTATCCTTTCCTGGGCCTCGCCGCCGCCGCGGGCTCCCCCGCGCTGCCCGACCCCCTCGGCTCGGGCTCCGGCCCCGCTCCCCTCCCCCCCACCCCGCCCCGCGCGGCCGTGGCGGGGCTGACCCGGGGCTCCAGCCGCATCGCACCTCCTGAGCCCAGGCCCCGCGGAGGGGGTGGGGGGCGCTAAGGGAGCGGCGAGCGGGCGCCTGCGCCCCCGGTCTCCCCCCTTCCTTCCCTCCCCCGCCGCAGCCGGTCCCGGGCTTGGCGCGCGGGGAGAGGCGTGCCACGAGCTCCCGGACTCGCGGAGGGCGCCGGCTTCCGGCCGGGGCGGGCGGCGGCCTCAGGGCCGCATGTGCTCGGGCCGCACGGCTCCCGATTTCTAGGCGGAGCGCGGGCGAGGTGGAGCCCGGCCGGGGCCCGGGTGGCCTCCCCACCAGCGGCCGGGGCCTACACAATGAGCCTGGCCTCGGCGGCCGGGCCGGGGGCGGGGGCCTGGGGAGGAGGGAGGTGCGGGGCCGCCCTCCCGCCCGCCATGCAGCTGGCGCAGGAACCTCGCGCGGGGCCCTGTTCGGCCTGGCCCGGGCCGGGCGCGGGGTCCCGGTGCTGCGGGCCCGCCAGGCCTCACCCCACCCTGTGGCGGGGCAGTGTAGCACCTGTTGCCGCCTGGCTCTGAGCTGGGGTTTTCTTTTTAAAGCTTTGGCTCCCGCAGGGCTGGCGACCCCGGGGGAGGAGGGGTGTGGAGCGCTCCGGTTTCAGGGGGGCTGAGGAGAGGCTCAGGGGGAGAAAGAGGAAGCAAACCCTTTTAAACGTGTTGTTCAGTCACGTCCCAAACCGGGGGAAAGGAGCAAGGAGCACCCTTCTTTCTCTTTACCCTTAACCCCCAAACGCACGTATCTCCCCCAAGAGATTATCCCAGAGTAAAGATATTTTCCCATTGCTGATCATGACCCAAAGCATGGGGGGGGGGGTCGGGGGTCGGTTTGCGTTTTTTAAATCTGTTTCACTTGGCCTTTTGGAAAAGTAAAATCTCAGATACATTAATGAAATAGAGAAAGATTTTTGCAGTCCGAGAACGTGGAGCTGCTTTTACAGTTTATTCTCGTGCGACGCTTTTAAATACAGTCTATTGGAGTCTGTAAATTTATGCTTTAATAGAAATGACATCAATGAGGGAAGTTACGTCAACTTTTATTTCTTGATGTGTGGGAAGTGAACATAATTTGTTGATATTTGATAGAATGACATAAAGGAGGGAAGTTGCAGGCGAATTTTATTTCTTGATGTGTGGGAAGCATATATAGTTAGATATTTTCTGGCTGGAGCTTATGAATAGTCAACTCAACTATTAAATAATTTTTCCATGTTTGTTAGTGAAATTGATAGCACTTATTCAAGTGTTCATTTGAAGGTTTTTTTTAAATTGCAGCATCTTAACAGTAATTCTAGAAAGCTGCAAATAGCAAGAGGAGTATTTATTTGATCCACAGCCACTTTGAGTTTCCAGTTCTGCTGAGTTCCATGTCTGTGGCATACCACTTTTTTATGATGTCATAGCTAACAGCCTACTGGGATCTTGAAAAGGCAACATTATAAAAAGGATTATAGATTGCTAGTGAAGTTTTCAAATTACTACCTGGATTGTCTATGTCAGTGAATCATCAGACTATCATGTAGGATGGTGTATATAATGCACTCTGTCCTATGGTAAAAATCAGTTATCTAACACGAAACTTGCAAATGAGGAAAACTAGTTAGGATTTTTGCTTTTCCTTTTGAATAAATAATATTTCATGGTTTTTTAAAAATTGGATTACTCATTAGGAAGGTCATAATGCTTGGAACTCGAGAAAACTTTGTTCTGGTTATATTGGTGTATAAAATTTGCATGATTGACCTCTTCTAACAATAAAAAATGAATTCAGGTCATTAACCAGGGGTGAGAATTTGTTTATTTCAAAGTTATGGCTTATTGCTCTGTCCTTTGCTTGTATTCTTTGGGAAAGAGTGATACCATTTGGCTTATAATTATTTAAAAGTAAGATGTAGTGGAGTTTTTTTTTTTTTTAAGAGAAATTTTAATATTATGGAATTACTGGTTACATTGTAAGAAAATGTGCTTATCAATGAAATGTTATATAGGGCAAATAAAAATAAAGGAGTTCAACTTGAAGTGCTCAAATTTACTTTTATTCTGTTAAAACCATTACTGAATTGTCTCCAAAGTGAACTGGTCAAGGTTCTAGAATCCATATTTTGCCTTTCTGTCTTTTTTTGAGAGAAAGAATTTGCACATTTTCTGATTTGTTCACTGTGGCGTCTCCTCAAATATTGCTTTATGCTTTTTAATTGTTATGTGCTCCATTGAGCACTGAGAAAGCTTTATTTAATAAACAGAAAATATTCATAACTGTAGTTTGTATCAAATTTAATCAGAAATTAGCAAAGCATACACATCATTTTGTACATATTCTAGTTGATACTTTTGCATTTGTGGTGTCACTTTAAAGTGAAATTCAGTTTCTGAATAAATGAGCAGTTTGAGAATCAGGGAGCAAGGAAAATTTAGTGGAACATTGTCATTGCTACCCACAGTCATCAGTGAAATACCTGCAAATACGAATCAATATGATAAATCTTAGGGGGTAGGGACACTTGTAAAACTGTTGTGGTTGAATTGTCATTGATAAGATGCCATGAATTGTTCGTATTTCTTCTTTGGAAAGGAGAAAATTGATTAACAGGCTTGAATGATTAAAAACCAAGATATGCAAGACTACTGAAGATTTATGGATAAATTTTTAGAAATTTAAAAACACTTTAGCATGATTTCATGATCTTGACTTCTAAGTTATTTTGGTACCTTTTTCTTAAGCTACTTATTACAGTTGAATCAACTGTAAGCAAGTGTCAGGTTTAATAAAGAAATCTTAGACTTGATGAAAACAAGAAGCTAAAAACATTTGAGCAATTTTTTTATATAACAATTACTCTGTCTTAGGTTATCTTGAAAAGTTTCCTTAACTACATTTGTTCTAGAAACTGGAACAACTCAACCAGTATCCTGATTTTAACAACTACCTGATTTTTGTTCTTACAAAATTAAAATCCGAAGGTAAGTGGAAATAAAAGGTTTCTTTAAAAATATGGATTGTAATTTGTAAGGTGGGTTTTTTATATATATATATATATATATATTCATATATAATTTGTTTATTATTATTATCTTTGCTTTACAGATATATGAAAACAGAAAAGTTTGAAAAGGCTTCTTTTTACTTTAAGCTTTTCAGGGTGTCCTCTCTTAATTTTTCATAAAGGTTTCCTTGTTTGGAGTTTTGGGTAACAAATTCACAGATTTTTACATATGAGAGATGTATTGCCAATTCCATTCCATTCTAGAATATCTTAATTCTTAATAAGCTTTGGTTAGGGGCGTGGGAGGGCTCCCTTGTTTTTTATTATAAAGATTTTGGAGCATGTAAACACTGAGGCATACTATCAAGTACTAAGCAAAACAAGTTTTCATACAAACTAATTTTTTTTAATAATTTGTCATTGGAAGGAGTACTTCTTAAAAAACTAATTTTAATGCCCTTATCTATAATAGTCTTTACTACAGTTACCAGAAATACCAGATCTTCTCTCTTGCTAAAGTAGTTTAAATTGTTAAAAATTTTTAGTGTAGCATAAAAGCCATGCTAATTTGCACTTTATAGGTCACATACAACATGGTAATTTTTTACTGAACTTGTAATTCAACAAGTATAAAGAAATCTTTAAAGTGTTAAACATATCTTTGGGGAGAAACAAATCTAAAATTAATAGCCTTCCAAAATCCAGGCTTTAAGAAGCTAAGAATTCCTTCCACAGGCCTTCAGCTTGTGAATTGTAGTATGCTAATTGTCTTTATGTGAGATCCTGGGCAAGTCACCTAACCTCCTCTACTTTATTTTTTGAACTGTAAAATTGGGATCATAAAAACACCCATCTCGTAGAGTTGCATGGATGAAATATAATATTTAGCATAGTGCTCCCTTTCCTTTTCCTGTGTCACATGCCTTTTGTAAAGGAAATCTTTTCATTTATTTTACCATTGTTAATATTTAAGTATTTTCTAAATTGACAGGTATATATAATATGTAATAGACTTTTAAGTAACATAAAGCCAGTTTCACATGTCCTCTTCTAAATTATTGAGGTTTTATAGCCTTTTATGGAATGTAACAGTGTTTTAGAAGGTCTGGCAGATGGATTCCTATTGTGGAAAATTATGCATTTGGTTTAATTTGGTGAGAGGCTTACCTCTATTATTCCCTGTATGGTAAAAATATGAAATGTGTAGTTTTCCCACAATAGGAGTCAATTGAGTAATAATTACCTTCTATTTAAATATAGCACTTCACAATTTCTAGAGTGTTTTCCTATGCCTCATCTTAGTTAATTTTACAGCAATCCTGTCAAGTAGGTAGGGTAAGGTGATATTTATCATTCCCCATTTTACAGCTGCACAAATTGATACATAGGTTTTTTACAGATCTGTGTCGATACAGATTTATGTTTGTAGATCTACAGATCCATATAGCTATACGTACATAGATTCACTGATAACTCCCTACCTCTTCATTATTTAGTTGAGGAAAGCAAAGACCTAGAGAACCAATTTGGCCAAGGTCACACAAGTACTAAGATGCAGAGATTCCAACACAGTCTGTCTGACCCCCAAATCCAGTATTATTTCCATTTCACTGGTTTCTCAAGATGGCCATTTTACTGTTGAAATGCTAACATCTCAAAGCAAAGTACTATAGATGTTAAAATTATTTATACAGTATTAATATATTAATGTATTCAAGCCATTTTTTCTATGTTGTCAACTTGTTTATAATTTGGTGAATATTGATTAATGGTTCTGAGTTCTTTATAGAAAATGAAAAGTGTTCAACATTTCATATCCATGGAAACTGATATATTCTGGGCAAAGACTATCCAAGAAATCAGCCTTCCAAAACTTATGCAGCCTTGTTTAGTTTGGCTAATTAAATACTTGAAGACATTTTCCCTTTAACTTATTTATAACTGGTTTTGCATATAATTAGCCAAGCTTGTGAATTTTATCTCCTAGCCTTCACAGAAATACAGATACATTTCATTAAAAGTTAGATTTCTGAAACTGCAAAAAGGTACACTGAAAGTCTTGGAAAATGAAGAGTTGTCAGGGGCGGCTAGGTGGCGCAGTGAATGGAGCACCGGCCTTGGAGTCAGGAGGACTTGAGTTTAAATCCAGCCTGTGACCTTGGGCAAGTCACTTAACCCCAATTGCCCTGCCTTCCCCACTCCAAAAATGAAAGAAAAAAAAAAGAAAGAAAAAAATGAGGAGTTGTCACCTAAAGAACTTAAACATTTTGCTTTTAGAAGCTTGACAATTGGTTTGTCACAAGTTACAAAGAGGATAAGAAAATGTTTCTCATTCAGTTGTCTGTGTCATGATTGGGATTGAGATGGCCTTAAATAATTACCTTGAGGCATTTCATTGATAGACACTATTTCTTATGAGGGAATGAACATCCCAAAAGAGTAATTAAAGAATAGCTTGACAGCTGTTTGCTTTTCCCTACCCATCTTATCTTTTAAAGGATCATTTGAGTCATAAGTTGAACCATGGGTTCAGGACTGGACTATAATAAACCAGGAAATTTTACTTCTTACCTTAGGGTTTGTGAAGCATTTGTTTTCATGTGCTATTTAATTCCAAGAGACCTGAATGCTGTTTATATAGTGTTGATATGAATGATATTTATGGCTGACCAAAACAACAGAGTAGGTATGATTCTATTGTTTTGCAATATGAGTCTTTCATGTTGTATAGCCAAAAACAAGTTATCAATAAAAATTCTGGCCACTGTAATTACTTAGGAAATTTGCTTTAGGTTTCAGTCTTAAGGTTCTGACTTGTATAAATATAAAAAGTTGTTTTGCAAATTTGAATTTAATATGTATTTTGTTTTGCCTTTTAAACTCCTAATTTTGCTGAAGGTGAGCTTTTAGTTTATTAAATGTCTATGTAACAGGAATTTTATAAAGGAACTCTTTTCATTAATTTTCAATTGTAGACTCTCAAGTATTAAATTAATAGGTATATAATATGCTTTATGAGATACTTAAGAGTTGTGTACAATTAAATTTTTTTTTAATGTTGATGCTTTTAAAAACACCATTTCCTAGCTCTTTTGTGTATCAGTGAGGCCTCCCTACCATGAATCAATCCACTCTTGGAATAAAAAAAGTTAAACATTTTATACTGTAGCTACATTCAACAGTTTACCCAACATTCTATATGTATTGTCCCTCACCTTGTTACCAAGGAGGAAAGGTTATAATCATGTGTTCTTAGTGAGCAAGATTGGATACATTTTAGTGAGGGTGGGGTTTAAGAGCAGATTGTCATTAAAATAATGGTGGTGAAAGTTCATGGAATGGTTCTTATACAAATGTACTAACTTCATCAACAAGATTTGTTTCTTTTCTCATCAACCCAAATATTGGATCTAGCTCTTGAGATTCGGGGTGTGTATTTGCCTAGTCCTGGTCATAAGGCAAGACTGATAATATGCTGTGACCCCTTTTCCCCCCCATAAATCAACTCTAAAAACATTAAAGTTCTTGTAACATTTTTTGATATATAAACTACTTAAAAGTACTTAAAAGTTCAAAGCATTGTTGACTTTTATTGCAGATGAACCCACAAGGTCTTTGAGTGGTCTCATTCTGAAGAATAATGTGAAAGCACATTTTCACAACTTCCCAAATGGGGTAACAGATTTTATTAAGAGTGAATGTCTGAATAATATTGGTGACTCCTCCCCTCTAATCAGAGCCACTGTGGGTGAGTTACAATATAAAATTTATTTATTTTTCTTATGTCTTCTTCAGTTTTTGAAATTGTTTGGTCATTTAATGTCCATTTTTAAAGACAGTTTTATAGTGGGAAGTTTTTTTTTCCTGTTACATTGTTTCCAGCAGATTCACTAATGTTACTGTTATCAATATCCATCTTCTATCAAGAAAGCTTGGTAATCTTAACATTTGTGTTTGACTCTTAAAGCTCCATTCATGATGATATAATTTTCCTAGAGCACAGTGCTGGAGAATGTGGTTATATAAAATAGGGCATGGGTTGCCCTAGGGTGGGGGAGGGCTTTTAATAGGTTTGAAATGATGAACGAGAAGATTGGGGAAAGATTTGTATTGGATGTCATTTCATTTTAAACACTTTTTAGGTATCCTTGATTACAAGTTACCTTTTAAGAAAATTTAGTATTAAACATTTTGGGGGTGGGGAAGTATAGTACTATTCTTTCTCAGTGAATATTGAATTTCTGTTGTTACTTACACGTTAAGGCATGGTGCATTTTGAGGACGTGGATTATTTTGTTGTTCAAGTGCTAAAAATGATTATGTAGAAGTTTTACTTTAAAGTATTAATTTTTGAACTAAGTCATGTGATTTTTATTCCTTATTGGCCATTTAAGCAGAGTAAGTTGTCCATATAACACTGTTCTGATAGTGTAGCCAGTTGTAGTTTTGGATATAATCCAAATAGAGTTAAGCTACTCATCCAGTCATATTTTATGTTTTGCACTGGTTTTTAAAAAAACAGAAGTGTTTTCTCATGTCTCTGTTTGGATTGCATGTAATTTGTCACTAAAGAGGAGAAAATACTAATAGTATGAGTCAGCATTATTTGAGAATCTTTATTTCCAAGTCACTTCTAAGGAATCAGGACGTGGTTTTCACATGATTAGGTCAGGATGCCTGCTTTTGACCTGGATTATTTTGTACTATAAACTGAGTATTGGGGAAAGTCAATGTGAAGATCATTTTGATTTTCATTGTCATATTTTAGGAAAACTAAATAAATGATAGCATATTGGTTAGATAACACAGGTTCAAGTTACAAAAAAGACTTACTGAAATCAGTCTACAAAAATAAAGCGAAATTCTTTACTTCCTGCAACTTTTCAAGGGATCATCTCTTGAGTAAAACAAACTGTATTTGTACAGTTACCTCCAGAGTTTTGGAAAATATAGTAAGTCTCTAAACTTGGATACCATCAGTCATGGCAGAACAGACTCATTACAGGTATAGAGATTACTTTTTCTAGAACTTATTGAGGATCAATTTAGAAATATGTTTACCTGCTAAATCTTTTAGTGGACCTTTTTTGTACAATGTCCACAAAGGAGTAATGGCCATAATAATAGCATTAATACCTGGCCATAATACCACAACCGGGGTTGTGTTGTTAATTTATCGTCATTTTGTTCAATAAACATTTGCCAGATGGCAAGACTTATCCCTTGCTAAGCAGGTGATTTATCTATCTAGTGTTGGAATAGTGGTTAGAGAGATGGCCCTGAATCAGGAAAGCCTGGGTTCAAGTCTTGCCTCTGACACATCCATACTAGCTTTATGACCCTGGACAAGGGATTAGCTTCTCAATGTCCTGGGCAGTTTGCCAAGTTGCAGACCAGCATTGGTAAAGGCAGTTTCTTTACTGTGAGTTCTCTAAATGAAATGACAGTTCCAATCTAAGTGCCAAGCACTTTGTTAGGCTTTGGGAGCAAAAAGACAAAAAGTCCCTGTTCTGTTGGAAGATTTATCTGTTGGGTTTTTTTGTTTTTTTTTTTTACACACACATTCACATATGTATTCATATGGCCATACACCCTTCTTCCATTATTTCCATACTGAGAGAGGTTTCATCAGTCACAGTTATTGTTTTTCCATATAGGAATGTAAATAGTTCAACTTTGATAAGTTCCTTTTGATTTCTTTTCCCTGATTACCTTCTCAGGCATCTCTTGCTCCTTGTGTCTGAATGTCAAATTTTCTATTCAACTCTGGTTTTTTCCTCAAGAATGCTTGAAAGTCCTCTGTTCCACTGAATGACCATATTTTCCCCTGAAACAAAATACTCAGTTTTGCTGGGTAGGTGACCCTTGGCTTCAATCCCAGCTCTTTTGCCCTCTGGAATATCATATTCCATGCCCTTTGATCCATCAGTGTAGAAGCTGCCAGGTCCTGTGCTATCCTGGTTGTGTTTTCACAATATTGAAATTGTTTCTGCCTGGCTGCTTGTAGTATTTTCTACTTGATCTGGGGATTCTGGAACCTGGCTATAATATTCCTGGGAGTTTTCTTTTTAGGATCTTTTTCAGGAGGTGATCTGTGGATTCTTTCAACCTCTATTTTGCCCTCTGGATCTAAAACATCAGGGCAATTTTCCTTGAGAATTTCTTGAAGGGTGATTTCTAGGTTCTTTCTTTGGTCATGGCTTTCAGGTAGTCCAATAATTTTTAAATTGTCTTTCCTGGATCTATTTTCCAGGTCAGTGGTTTTTCCCATGAGATATTTCACATTGCCTTCTAATCTCTCATTTGTTTGGATCTGCTTAACAGCATCTTGATTTCTCATAAAGTCATTAGCTTCCATTTGCTCCAGTCTAACTCTGAAGGAATGAATCTCCTCAGTGAGCTTTGAGATTCTTTTTCCATCTGGCAAATTCAACTTTTTAAGGCATTCTTCTCCCTATTGCCCTTTTGGGCCTCCTTTGCCATTTGAGTTAGTCTATTTTTTAAGGTGTTGTTTTCCTCAGTCAGGCTGTTGACCCTCATTTCATAGTTTTCCTGCATCCTTCTCATTTCTCTTTCCAATTTTTCCTCCACTTCTCTTATTTGATTTTTAAAGTCCTTAAGGATCTCTTTGGCCTGTAACCTGCTCATGTTTTCCTTTGGAGCTTTTGGAGCAGGATTTCTGACCTCACAGTCCTCTGACTATTCCATGCTTCAATCCTCTTTGCTACCAAAATAGGAGTCTAATGTTTCCTTTTTCTGTTTATTTTGTTTCCTTTGCCTTGGCATGTTGCCACTTAATTACTTGACTTTTGGGCTTGTTGCCACAGTAAAACTCTGCCACCAGACGGGGGAGCTTCGTCCCGAATGTGTGAGGGGACAACTTCCGTTTCTGGCAAGCTGGAAACCCGCCCCACAACCTCTCCCGCCAGACCACAATCCAGATCCAGGGAGGTTAAAGCAAGAGCGATTACTACCCCCCTGAGACTGACTGCTGGTTCTCCCTATAGTTGGCAGGCCAGGAGCTGGAGCCGCCACTGAAAACTGCACAATGGTGTATCTCCTCAGCGATTTCTAGCCCCCAGGAGAGGAAGCCGACGCATTCCCCAAATACTGGTCCCAAAGTCCATAGGGCACTGACCTCTCACTTTGCCCTAGGCATTTCTCTGTTGACCATTCTGGAATCGCCACAGCTGCTGGTGTTCTGTGGTCCCTCCAGCCAGCTGCTGGCCCAGCCGCCCTGGGGCTAAAACCCCAGACCTGGGCTTAGCTCTCCACCTGCGCCGTGGCTCGCAGAACACTGTGCTGGCCCTTCCTGCTGGGCTGTCCTCAGTGGGAGGTTAGCTTCTTTGTGTTGTTCTTTGGGTGCTGGGGCTCCAGCAGTTGTTCAGAGTCCCCTTTTACATAGTTTGGAGGTAGTCTGGGGGAAGAGAGCCTTGGACGTGCTGTTTCTACTCCGCCATCTTGGCTCTGCCCCAGATTTATCTATTGTTAAGTCTATAAATAGTTACATACAAAGAAATTTGGGAGGGGAGGACTAGCCCCTGGGGCCTCCTGGGTGACACTAACTAAGCTTTGAAAGAAGCTCTGAATCCAAAGTGAAGAGTAAGGTGTGTCCAGGCCTGTAGATGGACTGTAATGTGCAGGAAATAGCAAATAAGCCAGTTTGTCTGGAATATAACATGCATAAAAACGGATTCATATAAATTTAGAAATTTATTTAGAAATTTGGACCCAGATTGTGAAAGACTTTGACCAACAAACCAATGAGTTTGTCTTATTCTAGAAAAAAAAGGGGAGTCACTGGAGCTTCTTAAGTTGAGTATAACATGGGTTAACCCTATGCTTTAGGCATATCAATTTGTCACCTATTTGGAGGAAAGTATGAGGAAGATGTAGACTGAAAGCAAGAAATTCCATTAGAAGGCCGGAAGGGGACCTGTTAAGAGATTTTGTGAAAGTAGATTAAACAAAAGTTGTTAATTGGATGTGAAGAATGAGGGGGAGGGGCTAGAGTTCAAGGTAGCTCTGAAATTATGAATGTGGGTAACTAGTAGGATGGTAATGTCCTCAAAAGAAATGACGAAGTTAAGGATGAACAAGTATGGGGATGGGGCGTAGTGATAACAGTATATGTTTTGGACATACTGGTTTTGAGATGCCTATGACAAATAGACTTTAAAGCACTGTATTTACATCCAGCTATCCATTATTACATCCAATTGGAAATGTCCAATAGGCAGTTGTTGATAGAGATATGGTGCTTAAGAGAGAAACTAGGGCTGTAGACTGTAGAGAGACTAGGACTGAGAATCACAAAGTGAGGCTTTAGAGAGTTAAGAAAAAAGGCTCAGGCCAGAGCCACTGAGTCATAGGGGACAGAGTATGGATTATGGTCCTGAAAGTCTGAGAAGTTGGGGGATGGGGCAGATAGATGGAAGGATAGCCAGGAGAAAGTCATGTTTCAGAAATCTAGGGAGAGAGAATGGTCAATAGTGTCAGATGTTGCAGGGGTCAAGAAAAATACAGACTGAGAAGTGGCATTCAGATTTAGCAATGAAGAAATCATTAGTATCCTTGGAGAGAGCTTCATTTGAGTGATGAATGTTGAAGCCAGATAGCTAGGAATAAGTGAAAGGAAAAGTACAGGCATTGAGTGTGGAGAGAGTTTTTTATAGGAGTTTGGCCATTAAAGGGAAGAGAGATATTGACAGTTAGCTTGCGGGATGGGTTGGGTCAAGTGAATTTTTTTTTTTTTTTAAGATTGGGAGTTTATTCATAGTCTGCAGATAATGGAGGCATTAGATTGGGAGAAATAGAAACTTAGAAGGAATGATGCAAGGAGATGGGGATGAGGCATGTGTAGGAGGGAATTGGAAAGTAGACTAGAGCAAACAAAAGAATAGGAAATTGTAGATGATGTCTAGGGGATTTGAGGTATAAAATAGGGGGGAAGAGGGGACAAAGTGAATGACCTCAATTTTCTCAATAAAAGTATGAGAAGGGAAATCTTCTGTTATAGAGGAGGAGGTAGTGTAGTAGGTTTAAGGAAAGAAGAAAAGGTTTGCAGCAATCCTGACCATGGTGGAAGAGTGCAATAATAATAATCGCTAGCATTTTTTAAATGTTTTAAATATTTCATAGCCTTTAGAATGCTAGGCTTAGAGTCAGGAAAACCTGTGTTCAGATCCACCTTCAGACACTTTACTAGCTGTGTGGGCTTGGGCAAGTCACTAAAGCCCTATTTTCCTCATCTGTAAAAAAAAATAGGAATAATAGCAGCTACCTTCCAGGGTTGTTGTGAAGGCCAAACAAAATGATGTTTGTAAAGCACTTAGCACAGTACCTGATATGCAGAAGGGATGATATAAATGTTAGCTAATATTATGTGAGATTAAATATGAGGAAGATTGAGGTTGTGTCTTGCTAAGGGTCTCACAGCTAGCAGGTGTCTGAGGTTAAATTTGAACTCATGTCTTCCTGATTTCTGGTCTGGCAGTATCCACTGTGCCACCTACCTACTATTTGAAGACCACAATCAACCCAAAATCCAAGAGAAAAGGGTAGTCTGTGCTGGCAAAGCTTACAAAGAGACCTTGAAGTCATAAAGGATGAGGATTTAGAGTGGTCATCAAGGATAAGAATTGAGCCACAGGGCGGCTAGGTGGCGCAGTGAGAGCGTCGGCCCTGGTGTCAGAAGGACCTGAGTTCAGATCCGACCTCAGACACTTAATGCACACACAAACAAAACCTAGCCGTGTGACCTTGGGCAAGTTACTTAACCCCAATTGCCCTCCAAAAAAAAAAAAAGCAAAAAAAAAAAGAATTGAGCCACAACCGCTAGTTTAGATCTATGAAGAGGTAATTTTGGAGAGAGTAGTCAGATTACAGAGAGTTTAGAAGACAGTGAGAGAAGTGGAGGCACTGAATATAAGTGATTTTATAATAGATTTTAGCCTCAAAGGAGAAGGGAGATTTTTAAGATGATAGCAGCTATAATAAAATTGAGTAAAGGTGCTTTAAGATGGGGGCAGTACTGGGCATGTTTGTAATTAGCAGCTAATGAGTCAATAGATGGGGAGATGTGAGGATGATTGAAGGGTGATCTTCCAGAGAATGCAGGACAGAATGAGGTCAGGTAAGCAAAAAGAGTTTGTTCTCAAGAGAAGGCCCATCTCTTCATGTGAGAGAGGGGTTAAACAGGATCTAGATTGGAGGTAAGGGGACTGAGAGCTAAGAAATAGTTTTTACATTTTTTAAATAAATTATTATACTTTAAAATGTAAAAATCATTCTTGGATTGTAGGTATGTACAGTCCTGATTTTAGACAGTGGGAGAAGGCCTTTCCAAATAAGTTAGGAGCTCCTTTTTGGAAGGAGGAGTATGCAAAGTATGCTTCATATAATCTATTTTGTATTGTCTCTAATATATATTAGGTGGCAGCTAGGTGACTCAGGATAGAGCACTGGGCCTAGATTCAGGAAGACTTGAGTTAAAATTTGGCCTCAGACACTTACTAGCTTTGTGACCATGAACAAGTCACTTAACTTCTGTTTGTCTTAATCCACTGGAGAAAAAGAAATGGCAAACCTTTCCAGTATCTTTGCTAAGAAAATGCCGTGGACAGTATTGGCTTGCTTTGATCCACAGGGTCTCAGAGTCAAGCACAACTATATATTATTTAGCACTGCAAGAAGGGCAGTGATAGTCTACATTTATTTGTATCATGTTTTAGGGTTTTTAGCGGGTTTGCAAGCTTACATATTTTTTTATTCAACACTTAGAGCTACCTGCGAAGTAGGTGCTACTGTCAATCCCATTTTACAGATGAAAAGACAGCCTCAGAAAGGTTGAATAACTTGCTTAGTGTCATGTAGTTAGTTATGAGTGAAACAGGCTCTGAACCTCGGACTCCCAGCCCTTTGTCCACTACACCAGGGACAGTCGTTCATGTAATACTTTATATTAGAACTTACACAAGAGGCCCGTTGGTCATTCTTATTTCAATAGAAGCAAGTGTGGCATAATAGATAGAGAACCTTGGCATCAGAAAAGCCTGGTTTCAAATCCAGCCTTTAATGTACTGGCTTTAAGCAAGTCACTTAATTTATCTCTGTTCTTGGCTTATCTAAAATTAGATTGCAGAGAAAGTGCAAACCTACATTATAGAAGGAGTAACCTTTCTCAAGTAAACCAGAAGCGGTTCCTACTTCCATTCTCGGGGCTTACAAAGCCCTTTCCCAACAGTAAAACAGCTCTTCTTAATACATGCATCCTTATATTCTTTCCTACTATCTCTGTTTTTCCTAGTAAGAAAAGAAACTTACAAAGATAATGCAAGCCCTTACTTTCTCCCTCTCCCTTCTCCCCAATAATGGTAATTATTTAGTTTATTTAATGCTATGATTACAAGACATGTTGTATATGTTGTCCTATGAAATCAGTTAGACTATTCAGTGTATGTAGAATGTGTGTATCCCCATTTTACACATCAAGAAATTGAAGCTCAGAGATTGTCAGCTTCTTCCCTGTGATCACATAGCTATCAGATGTTACAGCCTGGACCCAAGAATCAGTTATTTAGACTTTAAGTCCAATGCTCTTTTGCTAAATCAAACTTAGAACAGTTCTAATTTGACCATCTCTATTTTTCTTTGACACTCCCATTTCCTTCCCTCTCCCTAATTCCACTTTTGCGTGATTATCTTTATTGAAAACTAATGTTCAGATACCTATGTTGTTGTGTCTTTTTTCTGTAGTTTTTAAAAAGTTGCCTTTTGTCTTTTAAATTTTTTTGGAAAGCATTTAACACCAGGGACTTTTCTAAAATATTTTTTCTGTATAGGTATTTGAAAGAAATGTCTAAAAACAAAAGAAAAAAAGCTTAGTTTTAACTATTTATTTACTAAGGAGTAGAACAAAAAAGTTTTAAAGTCATCAGAATTTTTTTAAAAAATGCAAGTTGACATAGATGATCTCTAGGTTAATGTTCTTTAAATTTGGAGTACAGACTATTACTAATGGCTCATATCTTTCTTCATTGGTGTGTTCTTTGCATATGGGAAGTTTCAGGGTCCCAGATCATTGATAGCTATTGCATGGTCTTTATTGTATATTATGGTTCGTGTATACATCTGCTGCTGCCTCCTCCTTCCACTTTCTTTCTTCAATAAAGATAGCAAAGACTATTAGTAGAAATTAGTGCTCACTGCTGTTATGTCAAGCTGACTCTGAAAGGTTTATTAAGTTATTTTATCTTTTAGAATCTCATATGTAGATAGTAGGAATATAAAGAGTGTGTTATATATACATATTAAGAGCTTTTGACTTTAGACGTCATATTAAGAAGATGAAAAACCCAGAGAGAGACATTAAATATTTGGGCCCCTAAATGTTCCTGAAACAGGAAACCATGCAATACTTGGTTTCACAACGAGCCATTTATTAGATTGTAGATTTAGGGCTAGAAGGGATCTCACACCTAATATAGTGTAACTCCATTGTTTGAAAGAAGAGGCCTGGCAAGACTGATGTCCCTGTCTGAGCATATGCCGAACCTGGGATCTGAAGCCAGGTCTTCAGGCATTCTAGATTAAGCATTCTTGTTGGTGTACTGTGCTGCCTTTTGTGCAAGGGTCTTTTTGTTTTATTTTTTTTATCAACTTAAAAAAAAGATTAGCAGTTACTGACATAAACAGATCATCAGTAGAAGGTAAAGTAAAAAATTATGGTAGAATGTTCGTAATGGTTTTATAAATTTATAAAATATTCTCACCCCACCCAGGGAATCCCATGGGATTACAATAATCTAGCAATTTTGGTGATGTGACCACTTTGTTTTAGTGCTACATAATAAATATTTAGTACCAAAAATAACCTTTAACTGCAGAAAAAGAGTGGGTCATTACATGGGCATTCAGCAACATGAATGCCATAATAGCAACTCCAGGAGAAGCTTGGTTAACTTCTTTTTAGAATTCCATTTAGGAGGAAAAGACCAATCAGAACATTAGCAACAGCAGCAAAAACATAGTAGAATTTAGTGAAAAACATTTCCAGGGGTATGTAATAAAGGTTTTAAATTTTTATCCTAAATGCGTAGTACTTGATACAGTTACATTATCACACAGTAATACTAATGGCCCTTGTATGTATATAGTGCTTATGTGTTGAAGAGCATTTTTGATTAGGTTATGTATTTAATGATAACCCTGTTAGGCAGCATACTAGCTAATAGCCTAATGTTACAGTAGTTGTGACTTGGCCAGGAGCACACAGTGCATAAAATGTCAGGACTGAGGTTAGAGTCCAATTCATATACCTTTTACTACTACTATACCATACTGCTTCTACAGTGATAGTTAACTAGATTAGATTGATGGCCTTGATACTAAAAAATAGAAATTAGCCTTAATTTATTCGATATACTTATTAAAACATGAATATATCAATTAAAAATTTTTTTAACGATAAGGATTAAAATTTGAGTTTTTCTGGTCAACTGTAAAATACAGTTAACCATAGCACACACTTTCTTAAAGCATTTTGTTTACTCTTTAGCGTGAATTGTTTAGAAGTATTCTCCACATAGCTATGGTTAATTTATTGAGTTTGATAGAAAGATGAAATGATAGTCCCTAACCTCAAGAAGTCTTTATTTTGTGGAGGTGACAAGGAGTGTGATTATAATACAGGTTAGAATATGACTTAATACTTTAGTAAGGCCAAAGAATGTTATAACATCTAAGAAGCAAAAGATCCTTTGGCGGGGGGGGGGGGGTGGTTGGAGGGGGATCAGGGGCACAATTTACTTCCCATTGAATTTAATGGGAAAAGTAAGTATGTAATTAATTTTTAAATTTGCTAAAATTAAAATAAAGGGACAGCTAGGTAGTGCAGTGGATAGAGTGCTGGGTCTGGAACACCTGAGTTAAAATCCATACTCAGACTTACTATCTTTGTGACCCTGGGTAAGTCACTTCATCCTGGTTGCTTTAGTTTTTTCATCTGCCAGATGAACCCCAAGCAAGGTCACAAAGAGTTGGACACTGTGGCAAACAACAAAAAAATCAAAATAAAACCATTTAGTTTTGTTTGCTTTTTATATAAAATAATATGGAGAGAGACCAGCTTACTTTGTATGAATTCCTGAATATTCTGTTAATCCATTTGTTTTTATGGCAAGTTGCATTTCAGTTCAGCAGACATTTATTTGTTTGATGTACTGTATTAGAGATAAAAAGATTACTAACATTCCCCAACTGTCCACGGTTAAATGCAGTATTACGTTGTATTAACGTGAGAATTGAAGTTGTGCTACAGTCACCGCTGGTAAGCTGAGTTACTGTTGAGGGCACACTGTACCTGTTAGTTATGGAGGGTTTTGGAGAGGGGTGCACAAGAAGAGTAGGATAAACTGTGCTGGCAAACTCTTCTGCTTTCAGATTTTCTCTTGGTTTGAGTTCAGGTGGTCATTACCAGCTAAGTCTTTTTATCTTTTGGAGGGTGGAGGAGATTATGGACATGTAATTTCATCCATATGAGGAGATTCCTGGTAAGAAATGTTACTCCCTAATGTAGATCAAGGTTGTTTTTGCAACTTAAGGGTGTCAGAGATTTATCTGGGGTGCTGAATGGTTAATTAAGCGACTTGCCCAGCCAATATGCTCTGGTGGCAGACCTTGAACCCAGATCTTCCTGATTCAAATAACAAGTGCAAGAACATTGCACTTGGAGCTTACTATTTAACTGACCAACCTGATGTTTAGAAAATACTGGAGGCAAGAAGGCCAGGCCACTTTCATTATTACTAAGTTATTGAAATATTATTCTAGTTGAGTATAGCAGCTGCTTCTGGGGCTTTTCTAAATTCTGATAGATAAAGTAGAATTAGAGGACTTCACCTCAGTGTTAGACCAGGCAGGGCAGTGACAAAAGATAAGCTTATTAATGAAATGTGTACCAAGAAGACACTTGGTCTTGTAAGTTTTATATTTTGAATAGCAGTGTAACAGTCCTACAAAGGTCTTGATAGAGTGGAAGGAACTGGTCTTAGAGGGTCTAGTGTAGCCTTGGGTAATAGGTGCCTCAGTAGTAGCTGTGTGATTTGGGTCAAGACATTTAACTTTTCTGAACTTGTTTGAGATGTTTTTTGTTTGGAATTTTTCTGAAGAGTATAATGTGTGTTATACCACACTACAGCAAACTTGTGAGAATCAGATGGGAGAGCTTTAAAATGACTATAACAATAAGAACTGAATGTAAGTTGTAAATATTTGGAGGTGTGGACACATGCTTTTTTTTTTTCTTTCCCTCTGGAAGCAGGAGTATCTTTTGAGAGAAAAGAGTGCTTTGGTGATTTCACTTCTGTAACACTGAAGCCCTGAGGGCACTGGGAGAGGGAAGACACCCCCAGTCCCCACCACTATCTGCTGCTTGTTCTGTTGCTATAGGTGTCACATAGCATGCTTTGGGCTTTTTTTACCTTACAAATAATAACTTGATTGGTGGCAGAATGAAAATATTTAAAGAGTAAATATAGTTCAACAAAAACTCATTTATCCTATCACTTTTACCTTTCAAGCATTACGGGTACTTTTTAATTTGTCATTTGTATGTAGGACAGGCTTTGTGTGTGAGAGAGAAAAGAAAGCACATGTGCGTTGTGTGCATATGCACACACCTACACACACATACTTGCATGTGTGTTAAGGAAAAGAACTTGTAACTTAATCCTATCTCTGAGAATTTTCTTTTTCTAAAGAGAAATTGTTTTTTCTTCCCAAGGTATTCTGATTACAACCATTGCCTCCAAAGGGGAATTACAGAACTGGCCTGACCTCTTGCCAAAGCTCTGTAGCTTGTTGGATTCTGAAGATTATAATACATGTGAAGTAAGGATGCTTACGTGACGTTTCGATTTTTTTTTCCATTGTCAAACAAGTTGTTAGCTCTGTCAATGCAATACTTTCAAGTTATACCTAACTCACTAGCACCCTTTTGAAGTTTGTTTTTGAAATATTTCTTGTTTTAAAACCTGAAGTTAGTTTTTTTTATTTTCCAGGTTTTTAAAAAATATTTTCTTCAGTTAAACATAATTGAAATATTCTTGTACCAAAAGCATTTTATTCTACTTGAGATCTGAATCCATTCTTCTTATTATACTCTGTTGTCTAAAATTGTACAAAATACAACAAAATTTAATTTAAGTTTTCATGTTAACTTTTATAATTAATTTCTTCTTCTTTTATTTTTTGGAGGGGGAAAGGCAGGGCAATTGGGGCTAACTGATATGCCCAATGTCACACGGCTAGTAAGTGTGTCAAGTGTCTGAGGCCAGATTTGAACTCATGTCCTCCTGACTCCAGGGCTGGTGCTCTGTTCACTTTGCCACCTACCCGCCCCAACTTACGTAATTTCTTAGGTTAGGATGAAGAGTAGGAAGTTTTATAGAGCCATAAATTTTTTTTTTTTAGCTGTAAGTGTATATACATATATACACCCTCTCTATCACCTTCCCATCTTCCTTCAACTTCCCATATCCTAGGAGATATGCTTTGCCATATTTAAGATGTGGCACATATTCTGGGCAGAAATATTTAAATCTATTTCTTAATATTTTTGTAAAGTTTTATCATCTGAAAAAATATAGAGACATTTTCCTCAGGAGTTATTTATTTCCTGAGCCAAATTCACTTAGCATTCCCAAATTATGCCATGAAAATATGCCAGGAAGAGACCTCTGAACATAATAAATTTATTTGTTATAAATAAATATTATAATATTAATATAAATAAAAATAAATTTCTTTTATACAGCAGACTCATTTAGTCAAAACATTTGCTTAAGCTTCAGAGTAATTCCTATGCTTTTGTTGAATACTTAATACATTTGGAAATAAGTTGAACCTGCATACTAAAGATATTTTTTAAAATGATATTCATTATAAAGGAAAAGAAATTTGCGGATAGCTTTTTAGAAGTGTAAATACATATATCATAGATAATTTCAATATTTAAGAATTAGAAATGTTATATGTAATTTATGGGATACGTAAGTTTTTATATAATGTGTAGAAAATTTTTTTTAAATTCTAGATTATTGTGTTTAAAATGGCTGGTGATGTGTATTTAATTCAACCTGAAAGTTGCTTTACTTTTTCTTAAGTCTTAAATACTTAATGTTACTCATGAAATGAGATTTTTTCCCCCTCATTGTTTTACTTTCTTAGTGAAAAATGAAAGTCGAAAAGGTAGGTTACTCTTCATGAAGGTGGACCTTTTTTTTTTTTTTGGTAAACTTAAAAATCTACGAATACTTTCAGGCCCTTTCCTTTTAGGGTGTAAAAGAAGAGAATGTGATTGTTACACTTGAAGATACAAACTGTCGAAATAATAGTTTTTAACTAGATAAATTTCATTCTAAAACATAGTTTTGATGTTTTAATATTTGAATTTGTGTTTTTTTGCAGGGAGCATTTGGAGCCCTTCAGAAAATATGTGAAGATTCTGCTGAAATTTTAGATAGTGATGTTTTAGACCGTCCACTTAACATCATGATTCCTAAATTTTTACAGTTCTTCAAGCATAGTAGTCCCAAAATAAGGTATATCTAAATACCGTTTTGGAGTTTTAAGAAAATTTATTTAAGTTTATCAGAACTGATCACTACTTCATTTTTGTTGCTTAAGTGTGAATATCTCCTAGGAGAGTGAATTTATTCCATATAAATGAATTCTCCAGATAATGGAAACTCTCTTTCAGTACCAAAAGTTTCAAAATTGTTATCTAGGTTAATGGAAAATAATTTTTTAAAAGCTAAAAAAAACTCTTACCCTTTTATTTTTATATCCTCCTCCTCCCCCCCTCCCCCCACAACTTTCTAGTAAGGCAAGATGGATTTCTATACCCTGGTGCCTGTATATCTTATTTCCCAGTTGCATGTATAAAAAAAATAACAATTTTTGTTATTTTTTTTTATACATATTTGTTTTTAAAACTTTGAGTTCTAGATTCTTTCCCTTCTTCCCTCCTCACCCACCCCCACTGGGAAGATAAGCAATTCGATATAGGTTGTACATGTATATTTAGAGAAAACATTTTCATAGTAGGTATATTGTGAAAGACTAACTATATTTCTTTCCATCCTATCCCACCCCTCACTTAACTCTGTTTTCTCCTTTGACCCTATCCCTTTTCAAAAGTGTTTGCTTCTAACTATCCCATCCCCCAATCTGCCCTTCCTTCTACCATCCCCCTCTTATCCCCTGTAGGGTAAAATATCCAATTGAGTGTGTATGTTATTCCCTCCTTAAGCCAAATTCAGTGAGAGTAAGGTTGACACATTCCCTTTCACTTACCCCTCCATTGTAAGTTTTCTCTTGCCTCTTTTATATGAGATAATTTACCCTAATCAATGTCTCCCTTTCTCCTCCCAATAAATTCCTCTCTCACTTTTCAATTTTATTTTTTAGATATCATCCCTTCATATTCAACTGATCCTGTGTCCTCTACATATACATGTACACACATACTCACATATATATTTATATGTATGTATACATATATATTCCCTTCAACTGTTCTCATACTGAGAAAAGTCTCATGAGTTACAATTACCATTTTTCCATGTAGGAATGTAAATAGTTCAGCTTTAATAAGCTCCTTATGGTTTCTTTTTCCTGTTTACCTTTTCATGCCTCTCTTGCTTCCTGTATTTGAAAGTCATATTTTCTGTTCAGCTCTGGTTTTTTCATCAAGAATGCTTGAAAATCCTCTATGTCATTGAATGACCATATTTTCCCCTGAAGCATTATACTCAGTTTTGCTGGGTAGGTGATTCTTGGTTTTAGTCCTAGCTCCTTTGACCCCTGGAATATCATATTCCAAGCCCTTCAGTCCCTTAATGTAGAAGCTGCTAGATCTTGTGTTATACTGATGGCGTTTCCACAATATTCAAATTGTTTCTTCCTAACTGCTTCCAGTATTTTCTTCTTGACCTGGGAACTCTGGAATTTGGTTATAATATTCCTAGCAGTTTTCTTTTTGGCATCTTTTTCAAAAAGCAATAGGTGAATTCTTTCAATTTCTATTTTGCCCTCTGGTTCTAGAATATCAGGGCTATTTTGCTTGATAATTTCTTGGAAGATGGTGTCTAGGCTCTTTTTTGATCATAGCTTTCAGATAGTCCAGTAATTTTTAAATGATCTCTCCTGGATTTGTTTTCCAGGTCTGTGGTTTTTCTAGTGAGATTTCACATTGCCTTTCAGTTGTTTGGATCTGTTTTATAATATCTTTTTTTGGGGGGGGGGTGTTAAGTGTCTAAGGCCAGATTTGAACTCAGGTCCTCCTATTCTAGGGCCAGTGCTCTATTCGCTATCTAGCCACCCCTGTTTTATAGTATCTTGATTTCTCATAAAGTCATTAGCTTCCATTTGCTCCAGTCACATTTTGAAGGAATTATTATCTTCAATGAGTTTTTTGAAATTCGTTTTCCATCTGGCAAATTTGGCTTTTTAAGGCATTCCTCGCCTCATTGGCTTTTTGGGCCTCTTTTGCCAGTAGAGTTAGCCAGTTTTTTAAGGTGTAATTTTCTTCAGTCAGACTGTTGACTCTCTTTTCTTCATTTTCTTGCATTATTCTCATTTCCCAATTTTTCCTCCACTTCTCTTACTTGGTTTTCAAAATCCTTCTTGAGCTCCTCCATGGCCTGTAACCAGTTCATATTTTTCTTGGGAGCTTTTGGTGCAGGAATTCTGACTTCGTTGTTTTCCTGCCATTCCATGTTTTGATCCTTTTTGTCCCTGAAAAAGGAATCTATGGTAGGATTGTGTTTCCTATGCTTGCTAATGTTGCCAGTCAGTATTTGACTTTTGAGCTCTTTGCCACAGTAGAACTCTGCTTTCAGAATGGAGAGAGCTTTGTCCCAAATTGCTGGGGTTTTCGCAGCTGCCAGAGCGATTAGGAGGGCGTCCTCTCTGTAGCTCCCACAAGCTCTGGTTCACTGGCCACACACCCCAAGACCTCAATCCAGATACAAGCAGGTCTAAGCAAGAGTGATTACCCTCTGAATGGTTGCTTGGTCACCCTGTGATCCACAGGCCAGGAGCTCCTGAGGCAGTCAGGCAGGCAGCTACTGCATCTCCACTGCTTCTTGCACCGGGGCAGGGACCTGACCATGCTCTTTGTCCACTCCTGTTCCAACAAAGTTCCACACTGACTTTTAATTTGTCTTTGGCATTTATGGGTTAAGAAGTTTGGAAACCGCCAGAGCTACTGGTACTTTAGTCTACTGAAGTCTGCCCTGACCCCTGCTGGCCAGGGCTGCCGTGGGGCCAAAACCACTCATGGGTCTGGGCTGGGCTCCCAGCTCAGTGCAATGGACCCCTACCAGCCTGCCTTTAGCGAGAGATTTGTTTCTCTCTGTCACTTGGTGAGTTCTGTAGCTCTAAAGTTTGTTTAGAGTCATTTTTCACGTGTACTGGAGGAGGTGGAAGCCAGAGCTGCAGGGAAGTCCTGTTTCCTCTCCACCATCTTGGCCCATTTATGCCTTCTTAACAAGGTACAGTGAGACATCAAACCAGAATTCCTTATGTGAGTCTTTTAGGAGAAAAAAAACCACTATAGCAATTTTACTAGTTTGTCATCTCAACTTCTACCATCTTTCTTGCTTTCTACTCCCTCTCCCAGTACTCTGTAATTCATCCTGTTCTCTCTAGTCTTTCCCTCCTCTTGGAAACTGGGAAGAATCTACTTGCACCATTTAATTGCTGATTGATAAGTTAACATTTAGCTGAAACTCAAATCATATCAGAGTGTTTTCTTAACCATGCATTTATATCTGAAGCTTTTTATATCTAGTTTTAAAGGAAAAGGTGTGTGATCTGTAAATATTTGGAATTATGCTAGGGAGTGATTCAGGATTTTATATAACTGTGTGTATGTGTCTGTGTATCTGTGTAATTAGATATATCTTTATCTCTCTGTTCCAAAAGTCTTTGTTCAGTTTTAAGCTATAAAAGCTTAATACTGTGTTGTGAGTATGTATTTTTGCCATAATTGTACAAGCTAATGCTCTCAGATGCCTCCTGTTATTAAACCAGGTTCTAATTATGAAGTGTCAGTACACATCTTCTTTGATTAAAGCTGATGTGTACTGAATATAATTTAACCTTTATTTGTTAGATCAAGGTCATCTTTATAAACATCAATCATGCTGCATTGTAACACAAGTGATTTCCTGAGAGCCTGTTATAATGTGTAGCTCCATTTACCTCTACAACAAATAGTCCAAAAGGCCTACTATATTTTATTTCTTGTAGCGAGTCTTAGATGTTTTTGTCTCCTTTTTTTCCTCATCACTGACATTTCTGTTAGAAGTGGTAGGTAGCTATGCTGTTTTTAATTTGTTGTACATTTAGGAAACCAAGTAGCCAGTTGTAGCCAGTTCAGTTATGCAAAATAGTGATTAAATATATGCTTAAAGGCCTCAGAGTATCATCCATGCAATAAAATGAATTTGCATTAGTCCATATTATTGTAGTGGTTCCATGTATTTTTTTTTTAAAATATTTTAGGGACCACAGCTTTTTTCTGAAGATTGAGATTACCAAAAATCTGGCTATAGGATAAGTAGAGCATTATATACTTATGTTTTGTTCCTTAAAGTATCTTGATTCCTCTGTGTTTATCATGTCTTATCAATTAGAAGGAGTTCAAGGACTGTGGCTTCTAATTTTTCATACAACATAATACAGTGTTTATATTTTACATATCCGTATATGTAAAATATAGACATGCTTATTGGAACTAAATTGCTAGCTAATGACAGTATTTTGAACTGCAAGGTACAAAGACATTGAGTTATAGTAGAGAAAGAGCAGTGGTCATTGAAAGTTACATTTAACTATTCAGTTCGTATTGCCCTACTGCCCTTGCTAAACTGTAAGATCATTGGGAGATTGTTTATACATATAGATTGCATTTCACTGTCATATGGTAAATATCATCTCTTTACCTCCCACCCCCTTGCAGATGGGAGAAACTAACTACCCTTTAGCGTATTAATCTTAGATCTTTGGAACATCATTGCTAGACACCAAAAAGCCAGGAATGTCAGAAATGACATAAAACAGCAAATAAATTGCAAGAAAACAGTGTTTACTGTACTTTTCAAATAGTGTTACAGAGGAAATCGTTTTTAAATTTTAAATTTTAAAATTAAAATTTTAATTAGAAGGATGACTAGGTTGTTTAGCCATGTAGATAGGTATTTTTGAAAGGGAAAAAAATAAACCATTCACTTAACATAAATAGCAGTCCTTACTGCTTTTTGCAACCATTATGCATAATATTAAAGCTGTTTCGATTATAAATATAGATATGTTTATGTCGGCCAAAAACAATATGAATTAGCTATTCATTATAGCGGTTTATGATTTCACTTTATCCCTATGTTTTTAATTGTATTTATAAATGTTAAGCTTTCTTTTATAATTACTTTTAATAAATGCTAATAATAAGTATGCTTTTTCTCCCATGTCCTGCTTTTTTAAGGGGACAGGGTACAATTATCAGCGGACCATTTATAAAAGTGGAGCCTTACCAAAAAAGCAACATAATATTAGAATTAGAGCTTGGAGTTGTTCCTCCAAATTCAAGGCATTTTAGCTATTTACAGTCTCTTGGGTATTTTTTGGGCAACTCTGATGTTAATAACATTTAGAACTCTATAGAAAGAATAGGAGTTGGAAGAAATTGTTCCAGCTTAGCCCCTGCCTCCTTGGGTAGATCATTTAAACTTTCTGGGACATTTCCTCATCTGGAAAATGAAAATATTCAACTTACCAAACAGTTTCTGAGGTCCTTTATTGTTCAAAAATTTCTGTGTTATAATCAGGAAATATCAGGATACTTTTTGCTCATCACTGATTTCTAATTAACTTTTGTGTTCTCTGCCATTTAAAAAACAAAGCTGAGAAATGAGCAACAGTTTTTGCTTAATGTTTTTTAAAGCCTTTGTCCATGAACAGAAAGGATTTTTTTTTAACCATGAGTTCTTTGATGGTTTAAAGTAGAATACAGATCCAAAAAGTTAAGTGCGTTATCTGCCTTTGAGGAGATTACGAGCTAAAGCATTGTTGGTTAATGAGATAAGGGGAGAATTTCTTAAAGTGCAGTGTTTGGTTCCAGTATTATTTTCATTTCTGGTGCTTCTGAAATCAAAATCATGTGTGTGTTTCTAAACTTCTACATTATACTTCTGTTTCTAGGTCTCATGCTGTTGCATGTGTCAATCAATTTATCATCAGTAGAACCCAAGCTCTGATGTTACACATTGATTCTTTTATTGAGGTATGTTCTTTTTTTGTTGTTTTTAAAGTGTGTATGGTACTACTAAATGGATTTAGTATTGCTTCTTTATAATTGCACACAGATGTAATTGTTGTTTAGTTCTAAATATTTTCACGCTTTCTTCACAGCAGTTAAAATTAGAAAATTACAGAGAACATTGTTTAAACATTGTTTAAAACTTTAATAACTAGCATTATATGACCCATTTCTTTATGATTTTTACTAAACTTGTCGCTATGTTATGGTAGATTAGAATTTGGTCATTCATCTTAAAATATTGTGAGTAAAGTGTCATGTATTTTTAGAAATATATAATGTGGCTAATTAAATCTTTTTCTGCTTCATATATATGCCTCAGGTTGCTCATAGAAATTGTAATGATCTTCTCCTTTAGCCACCTCTATCCCCAATTCCTTGCATATAGATTATTTTTAATAAGAATTGTAGGCTCAAAATTGAAAGGATAATTGGTCCAGGGAATCCGATTTTTCCATTGATGTCCATTTTAAAATTAGTTATGCATCAGGTGGAAGTGGGGGGGGAGGAAATACTGTAGAGGTGACATTTAAAGAAAAAAATGACTTTCTGATAAAACTTAGAGAAATATTTTATATGGTAAATTTAATACTAATTAGTGGAAATACAGTGTGGGATATATGCACTGTCCTACTTAATAGCTTTTGTAAAGGCAGTTCCATGAGAAACTAATTATAAAGTTTCCATCCTTTCATTTAAGGCATCTAGATTTACTTGGTACTACAAAATACATTTATTTCATTTTATAGATCTTAGAAGACGAATATTTTGACTTTCTTTAATATCCACAGAAGTGTCTTGAATAATCACTTTGGTTGTTCTGATCATTGAATCTTAGAATGTTAAAACTAGAAAGCAGCTTCTTTAAACTATTACATAGTAGGCCAGGAGAATATGGGTATAAGGAGCTAAAGCAATTTTTAGAGGTTCTTTCCCCACTTCTGGGATTGAGGTACTAGAACTATAGTGCTCATTTTCTCTGTTGTTTAGTGTCCAACTCTTTGTGACCTCATTCTTGGCAGAGGTAATGAGTAGTTTCCATTTCCTTCTCCAGCCCACTTTACAGGTGAAGAAAATGAGGCAAACAGGGTTAAGTGACTTGACCGGGGTGGGGGAGGTATGGGGGTGGGGGTTGGGTAACAGAGCTACTAAGTGTCTGAGACCATTTGAAGTCAGGAAGAGGAAACTGACTTCTGGCCTGACACTACATCCCACTGTGCCACCTAGTGACCCTCAATTCCTTTAATATTTTCCTGTCATTTTTGGTGGCTACCATGGAGTAAGTAGCATTATTTATTTGGGGGTAGTTTAGCAGGCCTTAAAGGTTTTAGCTTCTGCTTTGGAAAAACTTTTTTAAAAATTCAGAAAAGTATACTCTAGATATGCTTATTAACTGATGTCTATCATAAAGGAAATAATTTAAAGCAACCAAACCAGCAAAACTGACTTTTAAAATATAAGCTTTCTAATGCCACATCACAGTAAGTGAAAATTACATATAGAATGTTAACTGTGGTAAAGCGCAGTTCCTGATCATTTGTTATTTTTATCCCAAGTACTTATATGCTTCATTCTCTCTGCCTTCCCTCCTGTATCACTTTAGCTTTACCTTTTTCAGCATAATCTTAGCTATTAAATAGTTAGAAGGTAAGTCTTAAATACTATCTTTGCTGTTTACTAGGAGTACTAGGTTTGATATTCTGTCTATTGTGCCACCTAGCTGCCTCATTAAGAGAAATCAGATGCTTGGACAATGACAGCAGCAAAGAGGTTAGGACCCTCTACCACCACCACTGACCACCAAAGTTATAAGACTTAGTAATGTATTTATTGTGGGAATAGAACAACATTCCTTTCTTAGAAATAGTGTATATTCATTGTCATATTACCTTAATTCCTGAGACCATGAGAAAGTTGTGTATAAAAGGCTCTTTCATTCAAAGAGGACGGGGTGGGATTTGTAGGTGTTATATCAGTTATTATATATATATATACACACACACACACACACACACACATACACACATATATGTATGTATGTATGTATGTATATTATGTATCAGTTATTAACATCAGTTAATAAGCATATCTAGAGTATACTTTTATGAATTTTTAAAAAAGTTTTTCCAAAGCAGAAGCTAAAACATTCAAGGCCTGCTAAACTAACCCCCAAATAAATAATGCTATTTACTCCATGGTAGCCACCAAAAATGACAGGAAAATATTAAAGGAATTGAGGTATTTGTATTTGTAGGTGTTATATCTAATTTTCTTGCTATCTTAAATAGTTCTTTGGTTTAGCCCTCTTACCTTTTATATAAAATCAAGGCAAAAGACTATAAGAATGCTGGGTTCATGCCTTTTTCCCATTGAAAATAACCATTTAGAAAAGTGAGTGCAAAAAGAAACAAGCTTACTTTTACTTGGCCATATGGACGTATGTAATCATTCCTCTTTGAAGCTTAGGTGCCATGCTGTGGATGTCATAGCTTCTGCTCTCTCCTCTTCGGTGTCCTCCCCAGAACCGCCAGAGTAATCTGACTTAGGCAGAGCTCTGAATGTGCTGCTCCCTATTACCATTACTTCAGGGATAAAATACAGCCTCTTCAGCTTTACTCTAAAGATTCTCCATTACTAATTTAAACATTTTTTCATATTATTCCCACACATAATTCCACTTTCCTGCATTCTGTATTCCAGACAAACTGATTTATTAGTTGTGCTCTGATTTTTGACTTTTCCATTTTCTGCCCCACCTCCCTCTTTGAGAATTTTTGTCTTCCTTTAAGGAAAAGTTCACATGCTAATTTCACTTGAGAAGCCTTTCTCAATTCCTTTATTATTAATCTCTCCCATTAAATTTTTTTTTTTTAATTTATCCTAAACCCAGTAGACCAGGCCTGTACAACCTGTGACCTGCCAAAGGAATTCAGGCAGCCTGTGAAAAATGTAGATTCTGACTTGTTAAATCAAAGTGGTTGTTAGCAGCTGCATCAGAAATTCGAAACAGTCCAGAACCAAAGTAAGGGTCCTAAAAACCGGTAACAGGACAGGCTATAAGAAAAGGTCACAAAGAGTCGTCACAGTTAATATTTAGTGATCTGAGAGCATATGCTGTTAATAGGGCTGACCTTTGATGGTTTCAGCTTTGCATGTTCCAGAAGGGAGGCAGCTTATTAGGATTAGTAAAGGATAAAATTGTCTACCTCTTATGATAAAAAAACTTCCAAGGACCCAAAACTCACTAGTATTTTTCTCATTAAAGACATTCAAAAATTTTGCTGGCAACCATATTCCTTAGGCCTAGAATGCCTGTTATTGAAGGCTGGGTTCATATGCTATTTCTTCCATGCAGCCATCCCTAATTATCAATCCCTACTTACTCCAAAATAACCCAACATTAGTACATGAACTTTTATACCACCTTGTTTGAATAGGAACTGTTATACTAGTATTCTTCTTCTCTGTGTATACTATACTATGTAAGAATAGTAAAATCTGATTTTACATACAGAACATGGATTATTAACTTTTTGTGTTTTGGGGAAGGGATCCCTTTGGCAGGCTGGAAAAACCTATAGACTTCTCAGAATAATAACTTTAAATGCATAAAATAACATAAGATTACAGAGGGAAAAAATTGTGACAGTTTTCACTATGGTTTGAAAACAAGTTCCCATTCCCCACATAATGAAGAAAACCTGTTGGCGATGAAAGTGCCTGGCTCTGAACAAGAGTCTTTTCTATAGCATATCCAACCTTTGCTTAAAAATCTTCAGGGACAGGAATTAACATGTGTTGAAATAGACCGTTCCTCTTTTAATGGTTCCAAATGTTTTAAGTTCAGCCTTTACCTCAAACCTGTTTTGAATATGTACTCATTGTTCCTTTTTCTATCCTCTGGGCCAAGCAGAAGTTCATTACTTTCCAATATTTAGAGACTATGGATCCTATCATCCTTCTCCCTTCACCTCACCCTATACACACTTTCTTTGTTTTTGGAGGGGGAAGGCCATGCATTTGGAGTTAAGTGACTTGCCCAAGGTCACACAGCTAATAAATGTTAGATGTCTGAGGTCAGATTTGAACTCACGTCCTCCTGATTCCAGGGCCAGTGCTGTATTCACTGTGCCACATAGCTGTCCCTATACACACTTTTTCAGACTAAAATCCCACAGTTCCTTCAGCTGGTTCGCATGGCATGATTTTGTAGCCTTTCAATTCATACCTATTTTTGCTTAATAAGCTTTTCTCTCCAACTTATGAATGACTTATCAATGAATGATTAAAATTTTATTTCTTGACTTTGCAACATAATTAAAATATCAAACAACTTTTATTTGCCATTATTAGATGACATAATCCACTATTTTTTTTAAATGACCTTTTTTTTTATGGGTACTCTGAAACTTATTTAGAACGGTTCTGTAAGATCACATAGGATGTACACAATAGAAGTTGTTTTCAAAACAAAACTATACACAAGAAGATAGGTAATAATGGTGTAGTGCCTCAGAGACTGAATGACCAGATTCAAGCCCTGCCACAGTGATGACACAGGCTGAATTGTGACTCTGGGCTGGTTACTTAAGTTCTCATAGCTTTAGGTAATTCTCTAAAACTCTTAAATTGCAGAAATGGTGCTGACCTGCATTAGTAGAGGGAGTTTCCTATAGGAGAATTCAAGATACTAATGAAAAAATCACAAATTTCATATATATATACCCAGTGTGAGATACTCATGTGGTCTTCAGTGTTTTTGTAAGCGATGAATAATTATTATTTTATGGCGTTCCTGAATATTATGTACTTTTCTACTGGATCATTAGTCTGACAGATTAAGAGAAATATTCTCATCATCTGCAGATGAAAAATAAAAGTAAATGAAAATACCCATACTAGACAAATTAGCTGATTATCAGAAGTGCCATCCCTTTGCTGTACAGAGTGATCTGATTATCAGTGTTAGTTCTGGATACATTTTAGGGAACATGTTGATAAGCTGCAACTTCAAAACATGTGAGGCATTTCAACAAAGTTGTGGCAAATTCTTTACTAGTATTTTTATGTATCAAGTTTGGTTTTGGAAATAATTCCTATGTGCTAGCTATTGAATTTTGCATTGGTTATATCCAAACTTTTTCTGCTTGGGAATTTTAAAAAAATTAAATTTTATTCCTCATGTGATAGAATTTGTTTGCATTGGCTGGTGATGAAGAGCCAGAGGTACGTAAAAATGTGTGTCGGGCTCTCGTGATGCTACTTGAAGTCCGAATGGATCGCCTGCTTCCTCATATGCATAATATAGTTGAGGTAATTATTAATTATCATTTAATCATGTGACTTCCCTTTCCTAATTAAAAAAAATCTGGAAATGTTTTCTTTTCAATATACTGTGACTAGTTACTTTGCTTTTCTATGATCTTCATAAAATAGGTGGGTGTACATTTAAATTTTGTTCCTGAACGAGATAAGAAAGAACATATTAGTTTATTTTAATTTTTAGTTCTTACTAGAGTGAATTGTAGATTTTCAGAATGATTATTTAGAATTAAGATTGTGACATTATCTGCTGTCAGATGTTTGTGATTAAAGCATTGTAATGACTGTATTTCCTAGTCATAACCAATATAGTTGATCTGACGTATGTATGGTTTACCATAGAGGAATTTTTGGGTAGCATGGGTATAACATCAGAAGTTGGCAGTCTCAGAATTTATTAACAATTTTTAAAAGGTCTTGGTAGGGCGTTTGCTATCATGCCATGTACATGTAAACCAAACTAGTTAATATTAATCATGATTATTTTAAAGTTATTGATATACATTCAGGAAAATTCTTCTTGCATTATTACTTCACCTTTATTTCTATTTAATGAGTGATATATTGATTATCTTCTGTTTCAAGTGGTTCTGGTTGTAGCTGTGTGTATGCTTTAAAAATAGGCTATTTGGTCACATAGACATTCAATGTTAAGTGGGGAGTGGCTGTAGAGCAAGCTTGTAGAAGCGGAGTTCTTTAGGTACTGGGAAATAATGGGACTTAGCACAAATGAAGATGGTAGCATTCAAAAGATGAGATAGTTGAGTATAAATGAGCTTACATGTAGATAGTTAACTTGATCTGCATGGAGTCAATCATAAAATATTTATTAAATGCTTACTGTGTACCAGGTGCTGTGTTAAGTGCTGGGGATACAAAGAAAGGCAAAAGACAGTTCCTGCTCTCAAGGAACTTCTAGTCTAATGGGGCAGGCAACATCTAAACAACTTTTTTCTTTTAATATATTTATTTATTTTGCCTTTTTTGGCGGGCACTTGGGGTTAAGTGACTTGCCCAAGGTCACATGGCTAGTTATTGTGTTAAGTGTCTGAGTCCGGATTTGAACTCAGGTCCTCCTGACTCCAGGGCTGGTGTTCTATTCACTGTGCCACCAGGCTGCCCCCAATGTAAACAACTTTGTACAAACAAGTTATAGACAGGGTAAACTAGAGAAAAATCAGCCAAGAGTAGGCACTAGAATTAAGAGGGATTGGGAAAGGCTTCTTGTAGAAAGTAAGATTCTTGGCCATGATTTGAAGGAAGCCAAGGAAGCAGAGATGAGGACGAAGACCTTTCCAGGGATGGGTCTCAGAAGGGGTAAATATGGTCAGATTTGCACTTCAGGAAGATCACTTTGGCACTTAGGGTTGTTAAGGGGATCAAATCAGATAATATTTGTAAAGCTTGTTGCTAACATTAAAGCACTATCTAAATTCTAGCTATTTTTATTTGAATACTTAATTCTTAACACAGTACATGGCACATAGTAGGCCTGTGGACTTTGAAGAGCTAGAATAGGGAGATTTGAGGACTTCTGAGGAAGAACTTTGAGAAATTTGGGGAGAATTATTTATGGAGTGAGTCAGGGAATTGATTAGAATAGGATTGCTAAGCATTTTCCAGGATTGAGTTAAATAGCAGGAAAGAATAACTCCAGAGGGTTGTGATGTGACTTACCCAGACCCAGATTCACACAGGTAGTCTTGCTTCTGTATATCGTTATTAATTGTCTTTTTAACTACATCAGCTAATATTTCGTACACTTCCTTTATTTTATAGTACATGCTTCAGAGGACCCAAGATCAAGATGAAAATGTGGCTTTGGAAGCTTGTGAATTTTGGCTCACTTTGGCTGAACAACCAATCTGCAAAGATGTTCTCTGTAGACATCTTTCTAAGTAGGTGGAACTCCTGTATACTGTTAATACTTCAGTTAGCGTAATTATTGTCTTGTTCATTTTGGAGTTATTGAATGAATTTAAGGTATTTTTAATAATTAATCTTAATATGGACAGTCCAGATTGTGTTAATACCAGACACTTTTGCTCAAAATACTCCTAGTCTATGTGCCTTCCTATTCCTTCCCAGCCCCCCCACCCCCGTCAAAGGAGAAATATTTATCTTCCTCCTCTAACCCTCCTAATGTCATTTTTCTGGATATCTGTTTTGCCTCTGTCACTCAGCTACCTGGGTATTATGCTTATCTTTGGATATAGCCTACATGTCTAATGGAATACTAACTCTTTGAGAGAACTGTTTTGTTCCTTTCTTTGTATCCTTAACACACTGCTATGTACATCATTTAATCAAATGTGAAACAAGGGATAATGCAAGACAGACTATCAGAATATGTGGCACAACAAATTCTATAGGTATTGAAATAAAGGAGAGACCAGTGTGAGGCAGTGGAGGAGGGCTTTCTTGGAGAGCTGGAACCTAGAATGGATCTTGAATGACCTTTGAACTAGGGGGAGAGGGAAGAAAAGGAATAGTGAGGTGATTGGCCAAACCACAACAGTAAGGTGTGTATTGGAATAGGAGATGTTCCCATGAGGGGAATAGCATAAATGTGTGGAAGTTAAAATGGCTATAGTTAATACAAGGATGCTGAGGATAGCAGTCTGACCAGATTGTTCAGAGGTAGAAAAATGTGGTACCAGATCAGGCAGGATTTTGAAGACCATGATGAGAAACTTAGACTGATTCCAGTCGAAAATGGGAAGCTATTATAGGTCCTTAAGCAGGGGATGTATGTGAAGAAAGTTGTTTCAAGAAAGTATTTGTTGATGCACAGAGATGATTTGAGAGAATATGGTAAATTCTGAAAATTCTACAAACAGGAGGCCAGTAAGGTTGATAGTGATTTTTAGAAAACTAGTTAGGGTGGTTATTAAAAGGACTTATTTTTTAAACACTCTAAAAAAGACAGCCTTTAAATGAGATGCTGTATGTATATAATATGTAAATACTTTGTAAATTATTCCTAATGATTTGTGGTGAGTTTTAATTCTATGGTGACTTTACTTTTCTACTCACCCAGATGTGTCTGTTGGGCTTTGCACTCAGGGAATGTGAGTTCACTTTAATTTTAGCCTAAATACTAGCCCCACCTCCAACTAAATGGGCAAGTCTTCATTCTGAAATCATATGTGCTCCAAAATTCACATTTATGTAGCACTTTTTAGGTTTCCAGAGCTCATTATTCATTATTTGATCCTTATAACAAACCTGTAAGATGGATCTTATTATCTCCATTTTTCAAATGAGAGAAATCAGGCTCATGAGGTTATAACTAAAGTAGGATTGCAGAACTAATGTCTAAGAGTTGGTACTTGGATCCAGGTCCACCTGACTTTGAGGTGAGGTCCTCTTTCTCTGCCATGCTGCCCCTCCAGACATAAATGGTTTTTGCATGATTTGTTCTTTGGCTCCATACCAACAAATTATAATAAGTAACACTTAAAGTAGCTAGACTTTTTCCATTTTTTTTTAGAGTATCTGTTTTTAAGTGCTGCTTTTACCCCTCACTAGAATTGTTAATCCTTTAAATCATGGTCTCCCAAAGCAGCTCTTCAACATGTTCCCGTAGATCTATCTCCATGTTGATACCACAGCTCAAATATTATTTTCTCCCTTGTTGGTATACTTTCCACAGAGAATCAGAATCAAGACAAGTGAGGCCTACTGCCTTATTCCATAAAGGGATATGAATGATCACATCCCCTTAGTTGTGGACACCTTTGGAAGTTTGGTGAACTTTCCCAGAATAATAGTTTTAAATGTTTAAAGGAAATGCTGAATTTCACTTAGAGGTTAGAAAAGAAAGGTAATTTCTTTCCCATCCATCTTCACAGATATGTGGGGCTGTGGGGAGGTCCATGGATTCCTGGTTAAGAACCTCTTCCTATCTTTGGTGATCTTCAAATTTTAAGATCTTCACCTCCACAACAAATCCAAACACGGGGTGTGAGTAGACTGAAATATAGTAATACAGGCAGCTAGGTGGTGCAGTGGATATAGAGCTGGATCTAAAGATAAGATCTGATTTCAAATCCTGATGCTTACTAACCACTTAACTTTGCATCAGTTACCACATCTGTAAAATATGCATAAAAATGCACCTACCTCCCAGGTTTATGTGGATTAAATGAGATAATGTTTATAAGTCACTTTGTAAAACTTAGAGCATTCTATAAATAAATTAAATAAGCACCTTTAAAGAAGAATCAAAGATAGTGATTGAATATAAAGCTTAAAATGGTTAATAGAAGTCTTAAGTAGCTTGATTTAATGAATAGATAATGACTTAATTTGTTTAACATATAAATAGGGCCTTGTAATATGGAGTTTAAAAATGTTATCAGCTATTTTAAAACTCTTTAAAAACTATTACCTGGCACCTTTTATGGAAAAGGGACTTACATAAGTAAACTTAAGCTCATCCTGGCACAAATTCTAGACTTGAATCCAAATGAACAAGGTTTAATTATGTGAGCTTTCTATGAAAGCTCATTTTTCTTAGTATTGTAGTATACCTTGTGCAATATATACACCTAAAAGTTGTCTTTTAATGAATCTAGGCAAGCTTACTTACTAAAGGCATCCCATTGTCCCCAGCTGATTCCACTACCCTATAATCTGTTAACTTTTATTATACATGCCTGCTACATGCCAGATGGTATGTGAATCTAGGTTTATCTATAATACAGTGATATTTTCATTAATCCTTTTGGAAACAGCCTGAAGTAAAGGCAGTTGGAGACATGTCATTCTACCATCCTTAGCTGTGGGGTTGTGAGGGTTAAGGAGGAAGAAGGGGGTAGGGGAACTTGAGGGTCTCTCTGTTACAGACTTCCTAAATCAAGCTTCTTTAGAACAAAGTGACTTCCCCCTCTCTCTTTAAGGTGAAATGATTGAAGGGAACAATGGACATTTAATACAGAAGAGGGAAGTCTTAGGAAGGAGGTAATGATAATTATGCTTAAAATATTTAAAGAGTACTATGTAGGATAAGGATTATGGGAGTGTTATAGCTTAGAAAATAGAACTAGAGGCAGCAGAATTTATCCTGTCAAATAAGATTTGGGGAAAGTTATAAGGAGAAAAGTTATAAAGCTATTGAAGATAGAAGGTATTACTTTTTGTGTGTGCCTTTTTGGAGGGGGGAAGGCAGGCAGTTGGGATTAAATGACTTGCCCAAGGTCATGTGGCTAGTAAGTGTTATGTGTCTGAGGCTGGATTTGAACTCAAGTCCTCCTGACTGCAGGGCTGGTGCTCTCTCTATTCACTGCACCACCTAGCCACCCCTGGATGACCATTTGAACACTTAGAGATTCTTTCTTTGGGTAGGAGATTGTACTAAATATCCTAAGATGCTTTCACATCTGTATTTAAAACATTTTGTGATAAAGAATAAACCTTGAGAATTTTTATGATTATTGTTCTCATTCTGTCGTCCTCATGAGTTGTCTGAATAGAGCTTTGGCTGTTCTCCATATTAGAGTGTTTAGTCTTTCTCATCATTAGATGGCATTTGAGCTCATTCTTTTCAGCAGTTTGACTGACACTATAGTAGTCTTCTTATTATCATAAGTGCTTGTATAAAGGATAGCTTATCAAAGAGTTTTCAAAAATATAAATGTAGTCTCTTCACTAGATAATCAAATCAAATAAAAAACTCTAAATATTGCACTAAAATAGAACCAGAACAAATATGGATAAGATAGAAACAACTTTTTTATAGGAGTCCTCAGAATAAAGTTATGTTCTAAATTTTAATTATTATACCTGTTGATTATGTAATGGATTCCTCTATTATGTAGTGAAATAATAGGTCAAATTATGTTGCTATAGATTGCTCTATGGAACTAATCTTGATTAGCTCTTCATTGTGGTGAATGCATTCGTTCTGTTTTCCCTAGAATTGAGGAGGAGTTTTGTGGGAGGGGTTTGATTTGAAAACCCCATCTCTTTAAGAAACCAAGGAAAGTTAAATGGATGTTTTTCCTCTTATCTCTTTCTTTGTAAGCTAAGGGCATACAAAAGTATTCTTTTGTAGGACCCAAATGTTTGCAGACCTCTTTTATTGAAGAGCATTTGGAAGAACAAGTCTCCCATATTTGCTTCTCATTCTTCTGTCCTCCACTCTCAGAAAGAGGAAGTATCAAATTCATCTTGAAGGGAAAAAGATATCAAAAAAGGATGGTCTTTGAGGTGTGCCTGGGTGCTTATGTGCCATCCTCAGAAAGTATTTTTCTCCCCACCACAACCTTCTTCATGCCATCTACTTGAATTGCAGTTGGGACCTTCACTGAGTAAAGACCCCAAGAAATAAATTTGATTATTAGTGATAATTAGCACTGAATAAACAAAATGGGAGCAATTACTCAAAAGTGGGGCTGCGTATCTTCTGATTAATAATCAAGTTTAAAACTTTGAAATAAAATGTTACCTCCGGTGTTAATGTCATTTTTGTTATGAGAAAAAGATAATTAGTACAAAATTATTACCAGAATATATTAACATTGCAGTTTAAATTTTTGTGCCTGTTGTTTCATGTTTATCTCAATTTTTTTAATAGGTTGATTCCTGTATTAGTGAATGGCATGAAGTACTCAGAAATAGATATTATTCTACTTAAGGTAACAAAATTGAACTGCTTCTTTATGTGTGGGGAAAAGTCATCTTGATAATCACACATTAAGGCCATGGGTTTGAAAAAGAATTTATTTAAATTGACGAGTATAAAAAAATTTTAAATGGAACTGTTTGGTTTTTTATTACCTAAGCTTAAATGCAATAAAAGTTTAATGCTTGCCTCTTTTCTCTTTAAAGTCTATTTTTTATCTGTGGTCTCAATGATTTTGATCTGTCAAATATATTCGCAAATAAAGCTAATTTGTAATTTAGGTTTCTGTGGGTCCAGACTTCACATCATACTAATTTAGAAATGGGATGTCAGATAATCTGCTTCTACATATTCTTCTTTATAGTGTTCTTTGTGCTTTTTCATTGTGCTTTTTGAGTTTGAAAGTGTATTTTCTCTATACCATTTAAAGGGCAGATTCTTTTGTTTTCAGTTTTACCCTTAGAAATTTTGTTGTGAGAAAGCTAGAAAAAATTCTACGGAAAAAACTTTATAGAATTTTAATTTGCAAGTTTTTTTTTTTTTTGTTGTTGTTGATGAGGAAATTAAATTTAGAGTGCCTGAAACAGCTCTGTAGTTTTCCTTTGGATTTAGGCTGTAGACCCAAAATTAGAGGTCCTTATAAACTTTAATCCTCCCTAAGAAAGAAACACAATCTGGAGGTGTAAAGAGTGGGAAACAAGCAGCATGTAGAGTCCTCCACTGTATTGCACCAGAAGCCCAAGCCTGAGTTTGCTGTGGCAGCAGAGAAGCCCAATGGTGGCCTAAAATGGGTCCCCACAACTACTGAGTAGTGCTTTCTGGCCTGTGGAATTGTACTTTTTAAGCTTACTGTCCATGAACGGGAGGAATCAATTGCACTTTTATAGTTTTGGGGAAGATTCTGCCAAAACTACTAGACAATATGATGAAATAGCACTTAACCACTTGGTGCTGGGCATTTTTGGACCCTGGTCTACAGATTGTGGATCAAAGATAAAAAGTTATAAACTCCAATATAACACTGACTCAGCACAGTCACCGTTTTAAACAAAATGTAAGATAAAAATCAGAAAAATTAGGGAGCAGTTATTCATACCTTCTGTAGTAAATTAGTTTCCCCCTGTAAGATATTCCTAGAAATGTTTCTAGGTATAAGAAGTGGGCTTATAAGGACAATGAAAAAAGTTGAGGAGAGGTGAGTGATAATGGGGTAGAAAGAGTCATCAAAAGATAACCCCCAAAGAACCTGAGGGCCCGGCGTAGTTCTAATTCTTTTTTGTTGATGTTTTATTTACCAAGTGTCCTTTACTTCCTTTTCTGTTCAGACTACATTCAAATTGCTATTTTGTTTCCTTGGATCGTTTTGAAAAAAATGCATTCTCCATCTGCCTTCCCTTCTAGTCCCTCCTTTAGCATCTCTTTATCCATAGAATTTTTAAAAACTACCAACAGACTAATTCAAAGACTATTTTTTTTCCCTCCAGCATTCTTCCAGGAGAGTGATTCTTCTTTGAATGCACCAATTTCACTTCTTCCTCTCTGTTCAAATTAGCATTTTAAGCTTCTTATTAGCATCATATTAATTTGAACTCTTGCCACTGGAGTTCTTTTATATTAAAATTTGTGCCTTTAGTTGTAAGATCACAACAAAGCAACGCTTTCAGTCAATGTCCCCAAAATTCACTTTTTTGAGCTTGAAAATTAGGTATCTCACCATATCCAGAGTATCAGAATAATGGGTTTCCCCCCAGTGTAGCCCCTTTATAAAGAAAATTCTGGCAATGCCATTTTTGTTTTGGTTGTTGATTTTCCTCAAAATAGAAATATCAGCACCACAGAAGAGTAATTTTTGCATTAGTCTTTCTCCTCTTGTCATATCCCCAAGCTGATACAACATTTAACTATTTAGAACCTGGGGGGAAGGATAGAGAATTTTATGAATCATCACAGGACTAAATTATTCATTATTATAATGTTTGTTAAGCATATTTTATTGTAATCTGGTTCTTCAAAATTTGATAATCTCTATGTATCATACACACAACATTTTTTGCTAGAGTGTTTGATTAATCATTTCATTTAATTCAGGAATTCTGAACCCTTTTTTTGTCATGGACTCCTTTGACAGTTTGCTGAAATTCCCCCTCCCCCTTGAATGTTTTTAAATGAATATAAGAAGAAAAGAAGTGTTAGAAAGGGAAGCTTTCTAGTCAAGTTCAGTGTGACAGTGGGCAAATGCACTGACTAAGAGTAGACAAAAGGCAAGTCTGAGTTAATTTTGTTACAGTCATCCTCAGATGAAAGCTGTGATGTACCTGTCTTTCTTTTTTCTTTCCTTTCCTTTTTGGAAGGGCAGTTGGGGTTAAGTGACTTGCCCAAGGTCACATGGCTAGTAAGTCTTAAGTGTCTGAAGTCGGATTTGAACTCAGGTCCTCCTGATTCCAGGGCTGGTGTTTTATTCACTGTGCCACCAACTTGCCACTTTTTTGGCTGGACAAGTTTCCTGAACCTTTATTTTCAGTCCAATTTTGAGGTTTATAGCCTGGATTGTTCTGTCTCTTGTGGTTAAGACGTGATGTTTTGGTTGAGGTTGCATTTATTTTTTTATTTTGCTTGTTAATCAATTAAAATAAAGTGCTTACTAAGCACATTCAGTTGTTTGAATGGTGTGAATCCACCAAGTAAGTGGGGAGCAAAAGGCAAATGTGGGTGTTTTCAAGGTAGCATTGACTGCTTCTCTGCAAAGTAGATAGAAAGCACAATCTCAACCTTTCTGGAAATTGATGAAGAAACAAATAAATAAAATAGTACAGGTTTCACATTTACTGATGTGCATCTTAACTGATGAACATTGTTCTTAAAGAAATGCCATTGTTTTGTTTGGCAAAATAGGGTGATGTTGAAGAAGATGAAGCTATTCCTGATAGTGAACAAGATATAAGGCCTCGTTTTCATCGATCACGGACAGTGGCTCAGCAGCATGATGAAGATGGAATTGAGGAAGAGGAAGATGATGATGATGAACTTGATGATGATGATACAATATCTGACTGGAATCTAAGTAAGGCAGAAAATGTCATGACTTTCATGTAGTAGCTACTCAATTAAAGCACTTTATAAGTTACAAAGCACTTTCTTCAGAGTAATCCTGTGAGGTATTTCAGATGTCCCAACTTTACAAAGAAGAAAACTTGGGGGAAGTTAAAGTTTGAGAAGTCAGGGAAGTTAAATCTGTTTAGTTCCCAGAGCAGCTAAAACTGGTAATGCTTGAACTTAAATCATTGCAGAATATCAAATAAAATTACTTATATAGTATGAATGTAGGCTTTGTTTACCTATAGACCTGACTTATCTTTAGGGACCTAGTCATATTGACCTTTTTTGAGAAAATGTAGAATCCAAAAGTACTTTTTCACTATTCTCTTGGATCTGAATAAGCACTCTGGGAAGAAGGTTAGATTTGTCATCAGTATTTTTAAGATTTTGTAAAGCAGGGTATTCCCATATGACAAAACAGGAAATTGAAGTTTGGCTTTTAATTAAGGTTAGTGGCCAAACTGTAATTTGATTCCATGCTTCTCAAAACAATCAATGTTATAGATTAACGGTGTACATTTAACAAGTTTTGCTGTAGCATATTTTGTTATTCCTTTACTGTTAAAACTATAGTATATGTTTAGCCTGTTTTATCCTTTTGTTGGGGATTTATTTTTCTTAAACCGTTTCAGTGCTCCATCTAGTTTCTTAGTGTTAGAGTTCAGCTAATTATTTATCCAAAAGATCAAGACCTTTTTTGTGTATTGACCTTCGTGTGTTATATGCTGTACTAGATTCACCTAGTACAAAGCACGTATTAAATTGTGGAACTCTTTTCATAATTGGTAGACCCCATCGCAAGGGACATTATTATTTTTTAATGACTATCTCTAGAACAATGTCACGTATGAAGTAATGCCTTTTTAAAAAACCCACTGATTTTAGTCAGGAAAATTTATGTGGTATTATTGAGTAATTAAATTTGAATCATTCCTTTAGGAAAGTGTTCTGCTGCCGCTCTAGATGTCCTGGCAAATGTGTTTCGTGATGAACTTTTGCCACATATTTTGCCCCTCTTGAAAGAACTGCTTTTTCATCCCGAATGGGTAGTTAAAGAATCAGGCATCTTAGTCTTAGGAGCAATTGCTGAAGGTAAGTAAGAGTCTAGATTTTACTTTTAAATCTTTAATAAACTTACCTCATAAGATTGTAAGTTTTCTTTAAGGAGTTATTACCATTATACCAAAGAACAACAGAATATTTTTTGTTTCTTTCAAGTTATGATGCCTTTGTTTTTACACCAGTTATTTCCCTCTCAATTGAACTTTTCCTTGTAACTAAAAGAAAGGAAAAACAACCTTGAGCAAATCCTGTAAACAGTCATTACATCTGATATTATGTATAAAATTCTTGCATACTTAGGCCTTCATCTTTCTTTAGAGAGAAGTATAACACTATATCATAACTTTTTAAACAATGTAATGGAAGTATTTTATTACACTAAAGTCGACAAACAAGACTCACAGTAGTGTTCCCTTCAGCATTGCATATCAAAACCCTCCAAGCCCAAATATCTGCTCAGTTCTCATCCATGGGGTAGTGGATAGGGTGCAGAGTTTAGAGCTGTGAAGACTTGGATTCATTCACTGGTAACAACCTGAATAAGTCTCTTAACCTCTGTTTTCCTCATCTATAAAATGAAGGGGCTGTATTCAATTCTAAGATCCCTTCCAATTCTAAATCTTGACCCTATGGTCTTTCCATAAATTTACCACGAAGTAGCCATCCTACATGGGGTGGTCCTTGTGTTCTCTTCATGTTAGGTAAATACCATTGGAACGTATTGACTATCCATTGATTGTCCCTCATGCTTCCCATGTGACCATAATTTTTTCCCATTAACATCTTTTCCATTACTTTTCCTGTATAATTTCTCATTAATAATGCATTAGAGCCTACCATTCTGCCTTTTGTCTTTCCATCACCCTTTGTGTGGTTTTCAGTTTAAGTTGTTGGGAGACCAGAATATTTTGTGACTTGTAACTATACATTACCAGAAGAATACTGATATTAAGAAGTTAGGACTAATACCATATATATAGTACATCTGAATTACTGTATTACAATGGAGTTCTATTCTGAACCATTTGACTTTGTTCCATTGCATAGCAATAAACTATAATTCTGCCCTAGTCAGACCAAGTCTTTCCACATGTTTGCCACTGGCCATGGTCATTGAAGGTATTAATAAACTGTCTAGTAGCTTTACAAGAAAAGTTTTTTGAGTACGTGCTGCTTTGTTATTTGGTTAGTAATGACATTTTCAAATAAATGATGGACACCACTCATCCTTTAGTGAATGTTTTATGTGCATGTTTATGTATGTATACATATGTGTATGTGTTTACATATATATGCATGCAGTTTATGAGAAGTTGAAACCATTTTATGGACATTGTTTTCATTTATTTGCAGCAGAGGATGGAGTCCCCACCCTTTTGGGAAACATTTAGCAGATAAATCCCTGGTTTCATTTATTTCTTAAAATATTAGCTCTAGGTTAAGTAACTATACATTTACTCTTATCTCTACTTCATCATTTATTGGCAAATTTATGTTGATTACATTTGAATTAAAATTTACTCTATTGAAGAAATATAGTTTGATTTACTGAACTTTTATGGTTTATCATTTTGTACTTTGATATTCTTATTTACCAAAAGCCTCATAAAATTTTTGATGCTAACTTCAATTTCCTGGAAAGCTGGTTCCAAGATTTTTATTTTTTAAAGTACTACCAGAGCATATTATGGCATTCTCAATATGAACTTGTTTGAAAAGAATAGTACTATTAGTCGCAAACATGCTATTAAACCTTTAACTACTTTATAGGAAACCAAAACGAGAGATGAGGTGGTTTGGTAGGAAGTAACAGTGGCTATCTCCCAAAACTCTTGTCATTGGCCCTCATTTCTTCATCCCCTTTATTGTTTTGCCTGGTGATCTCATCAGCTCCCATGAATTCAATTGCCATCTTTATGCTGATGATTTTCAAATCTACTTTATATATCCCTAACCTCCATCTCCCATCTCTAGCTGCTTAAAACTCAGGGTGTCCTGAAGTGAACTCATCTTTTCCCCAAATCCTCCCCTTTCTGACTTTTATTGTTGAGGGTGCTACTGTCCTTGGCTCCTAATGTAGATATCATCCTCTCCTCGCTATTACCACCTCCCATATCCAATCTGTGTCCAAGTCTTTGTGATTCTTTATAACATCTCTTACATATGCCCCCTTTTCTCCTCTTGACATTTCCACCACTCAAGCTGCCTTTAGCTCATGCCTGGGCTATTATGAAGTAATAGGCTGCTGATCAATCTGTGCCTCAAGTCTCCCCCCACTTCTGTCTGTCCTTTACTAAGTTGTTAAATTGATCTTCCTGAATTGAAGGTCTGATAATGGCTTCCTCCCCCACCCCATTCAATAAACTGCAAGATCAACTATAAAGCCCTCTGTTTGTTTTCTAAAATGTTCATGACCTTACCCTTTCCTATCCTACCTTTCCACTCTTCTTAACTTGCCATGTACTTTCCAACCCAGTGAAAATGTTTATAAACAAGACATCCATCTTCCAACTCCAGTCATTTTTACTAGTTGTTCTCTGTGCCTTAAATTCTCTCCCTTTTCATCTCTGCCATGACTTGCTGGCTTCCTTAAAGTCACAGCTAAAATTCTACCTTGTATGATAAACTTTTGTGATTCCTTTTATTGCTTCCTGCCTTCCCACTATTAATAATCTCCAACTAATCTTGTTCATAGCTTATTAATATGTAGTGATTTACATGTCTCCCTCCTTAGGCTCTGATTTCCTTGAGAGCCAGGGGCTGTTTTTTCCCTTTCTTTGTATATCCCCACCTCCATGCTTAGCACAGTGCCAGGCATGGAGTAAGTACTTAATAAATACTTGTTGACTTGACTTGATGTATCAAAACATTTATTTTAAAAATTATTTTTAGGGGCGGCTAGGTGGTGCAGTGAATAGAGCACCGGCCCTGGAGTCAGGAGGACCTGAGTTTAGATCCAGCCTCAGACACTTCACACACACACACACACACACACACACACACACAAGCCAAGTGACCTTGGTCAAGTTGCTTAAGCCCAATTGCCCTCCAAAAATAAAATAAAAATAATTTTTAATTAAAAAAATACAATGAATTTTGTTAGGTAATTGCATACCTAGAGTTGATCTGTGTGTTTTTTGCATTCAGTGACTGGAAGTAAGGTATGATAAACTTTAGACAGATAGTATATGCAACATTTGAATTGGTGCTTATTTTTTTCCCCTGTTAGAATTTATGTTTCAGGAATTTGTGTCGTGTTCTTTGTCATTTAAGTTTAAGTTAAAGTAATAGGTTTCATTTCTCAAGGTCCAAAGGATTTTGTGCACTTTTTTTTGTATTTGAAGTTTTTGTTGTGTTGAATACTACTTGAAAAGGGAGACATGGGCCTCTGCTTGGGTGTCATCTATTCTACAGATTATTTTGTTCTAATGTTATTTGCTTTTCTGCTATTCAGCTAATCCTTTCCAAATGGGAAGTAGCTTGTGTCAGATTTATTTTAAAAGTTTGTAATTTCCTCTTCTTTGTTTTTTTGTTTTTGTTTTTGTTGTTTGTTTTTTGTTTTTTCAGGTTGTATGCAGGGTATGATACCATATCTGCCTGAACTCATTCCTCACCTTATTCAGTGCCTCTCTGATAAAAAGGCTCTTGTACGTTCCATTACATGCTGGACTCTTAGCCGCTATGCACACTGGGTAGTTAGCCAGCCCCCAGATACGTACTTGAAGCCATTAATGACAGAATTACTTAAACGTATTCTAGATAGCAACAAGAGAGTACAAGAAGCTGCCTGCAGGTAGGCTATCATCTTAAATCACAAATAACTCACCTTTTCCTTTGGTACTTTAGTCATTGGTTAAACTTTTCAGCATCTCTTCAGGTTCCTTCCAGGTCATAAACCCGATACACTGTGAAATAACTTAGCAGTCATTTTAATCAGATTAGCAAATTTCAGTTTATAAAGTCACTTTTTGAGTGTTAATGTTTAAAACTTATTTTCTTACTGCCCTGTTTACATGTTTTCCTTGATAAAGCTTTAGGAAGCTGTCTGATTAACAGGTCTGTTTACAAGAAATTTGCATTACTTGTTTTTACTGTTTAATTCTTTAGAAAATCTTTATTTGCTTGGGGGGAAAATGACTGACAATATGATAGTATCTCCCGAGGAATAGAGAGAAACAGGAAGGAACTTAATTTAAAGTTGGGGGGGGGTGTTTTGCTCTCTCTTTTTTTTTTAACATTACTCATATTCCACACCTTCAAATTTTTGCTTAGTGCTTATAGTAGGCCTTCTAGCAGTTTTCAGAATTTGGGCTTATCACAAAAAATAATGGCCCCAAATTTAGGCTCAGATTTCTCAATATTTCTCTTTGCCCACTGCATAGCACATGTGCACACAACTCCCTAGTGACAAAAGTGAGAAAACTAAAGAGGGAATGTGTCCCCATCTAGAACTTTCCAAAGATGACAGTGATGAAGGTAAAAAGTGAGGACCTTTTTTAAATACCACTAACCTTGATTGTATTTAGGCTAGTTTATAAGTGACATTGTTACATTTAGCTTCTAATATTTATAGGAATACTTGTATTCCATTTTCTATTCCCCCAGGTAAATCCTTTCACCAAAAGAGATCCCGCATCTACTGTTCCTATTTGTTCAGTGATTACATAATATCTTCATCTCAACTACTAGTCTTAGGAAAATAGGTGTTTGAACCTTCCATTTTTAGAATTACTTTATAGGCTGAGATTTAGGGATGTTCCTGTCTTCAGCATATGTCCTTTGACATAAATGTTCTAGTTTTCTGGAATGTACTTAACATATTTTGGAGTCCTTATTTCTGGTTGTAATTTCTACAACCAAATATCCTTTCATAGTTCTTAGCAAGAAAGCATTTCACTCTTGCCTCATTTAAATCCTTTCCATTTGCTAAATTGATTAGGGGATGATGGACATAATGGAAATAAGGAGAACATTATACATATAAAGAAATAGTATTATAAATAAATTTTTTGAAATATAAAGTGAATTGGTAAAACAATACACTGGTATGCATTCTCCATAGCAGCAGTAAGATGATTAAATTTTTTCAGGAACCAAGGTTATATAACATAACCAATAACTAGTGTATGTTTAAGTCTGCCTTAGAAAGCTGTCTCTGAGCTCTTTGTGGTGTGACTTTGGGTAAGTTGCCTCACTGGACCTCATTTGTAAAATGAGGGAATTGGCTGACATAATCTTTAGGTCACTTCTATATCTCAAGTCTGTGATAAGTTAATTTCATGTTTTTCCCTAGATCTTCTAAAAGAAAAACCACACAGTTAATTATGAGACAATTTTTAGTTGCAGGACTTAGAGCAAGACTTGATCAATAGACTTGACCAGATCAAATCAGTAGGTTGCTCATATATGAGAAATATATTTTTCTTCTTTGCATCTTCCACCTCTTTACATAGGTCTGTTTGGCTCAAAATCCTCTGAAGCTATGACTGTTTGTTTGATTGAATGTCTTTCAGTGTTTTTCTTTACATCATTGTAGGCCTTGTGTAAATTGTTCTTTGTTCTGTTTATTTCAGTGCATCAGTTCATACAGTCTTCCCATGATTCCCTGAGTTCTTCATATTTGTGGTTTCTTAAGGCACAATAATATTTCATCACAGTTTGTTTATCTACTCCCTGGCAGCAGGCTACTTCTTTTGTTTCTAGTTCCTGTATGTTAGAATTGTTTTCAAAGACTAGATTGTGACAACTTTATTTCATTGTGATTTGTAATCCCAAGGTCTAATCTTTAGATCTGCAAGTAACAATGGGCTAAATGGTACCAGCCTGGCAGGCCTTGATGAGAATGGGAAGTTGAAATAATTTTTAAAAAGAAGAAAAGTCTTTTTGGGCGTTGTGGGTTATAGAGTGCTTGTAGAAAATAATGACACACAATATGTCGTAGTGTACCTATCCCTGTTAAAAATTTTTAATATAATAACCAGTTCTCTCTTTTTTTAAAAAAAATTCTTAGTGCCTTTGCTACCCTGGAAGAGGAGGCTTGTACAGAACTTGTTCCCTACCTTGCTTATATACTTGACACCCTGGTCTTCGCATTTAGTAAATACCAGCATAAGAATCTGCTCATTCTTTATGATGCCATAGGAACATTAGCAGATTCGGTAGGGCATCATTTAAATAAACCGGTAAGTATATGTCTAACGATTTTAAGAGAAGCAAATACAGCTTATTTGGATTCTAAATGATGAGTGTTTTTAACTGCATGCATCTAAGAGCACAGAATACAGATACATTAGAAAGTTGTTGTTCTAATATTAGCCCTTTAACTTAATGTGCAAGTTCTGTACTGTGAAAGTCAAACAGAAAGAGCATAAAAAGAAACAGCACTGAACTCAGTGAAATTCCTTGTGACATTTATAGTTGCACCTTTGAAATTACTTCAAATCCCATTTCAGTTCATACAAATTTTAAAGGAACCCAGTTACTTTAGTGCTTATTAATCAACCCTACTGCCTGTTGCAGAAGGGATCAAAAGTGTATTATTATTAGAGGAAAAGACATGTAAGTGAAACAGAAAACAAGACTAAACCTTATAAAACAATTTTAAAAGAAGTTAGCTAAAAGAATAATTATTTTCGGCTACTTCAGGAAAGACTTTATGGAGGAAATAAACTGGAACTAGACAATTTGAGAATTAATATAGTCCTTGAACAGAAAAGAGAAAGGAGTTTTTCCAACTAAGATGACCATGATAAATATTCTTTGTTTAAGGAAATGATAAAATGATCAGGCTCGTGTAGCAGAAGGTTCAGGCTTGGCATTTGCAGGCAGCATGACCAAGTACCATAGAGTGCTAGACTTAAGAGTTGGAAGAACAAATGGGGAGGGTCAGGAGAGGGGATGCTTTCTACCTATGCTAAGCACTTTGACAAATAAAATTTCATTTTGTCCTTACAGCCATGTAAGATATATGCTATTGTTCCCATTTTAGAGTTGAGGAAACTGAGGCAAAATGACATGCCCAAGTCCACACAGCTAGTAAGTTTTCGAGGTCAGATTTGAATTCAGGTGTTGTTGATTCCAGACCCAGTGCTCTTACTACTGTACCACCAGTTGCCAGAATTGGGAACAGTTTGGTTCCAGTCCTGCCTCTAATGCCTCAATTGATAGATAACTAAGCATTTATCAAGTACCTACTGTATGGGGTTACAGAAAGAAAAGTAAAACATCCCTATCTTGGATGAGCTTAGATTCTCTCGGGGGGACAACATGTATATAAATAAGCACCTAGAAAAATATGTACGAGATAGAGGGGGTTTTTAGGAGGGGACACCCTGCCAACTGGGGGGACCAGAAAAGACTTTCATGGAGAGAGTGGTGCTCAAGCTGAGTCTGGAAGGAAAATGGGCATTCCAAGAGGTAGAATTGAGGAGAGAAGGCATTCTGGTCATGGGGAACAACCATTTCAGAGGCACAGAGACAGAAAGTGGAGAGCTGTGTGTGAAAAATGCAAAGAAGGCCCACTTAGCTAGACTGTAGTATGTGTATAATGATAAATAATACATAATACAATGGAAAGCTAGTTTGGGCTAGGTTTTAAAAGATTTCAGTGACCCAAAGAAGACTTTGTATTTGATCCTACAGGTAAAGGGGAATTTGTTGAGTTAGGAGAGTGGAATGTACTTCAGGAAAATCAGTTTTGACAGCTGTATGAATGATGGGTTAGAGGAGACAAGAGATTTGTGAGCTAAGGGTAAGTAGGAGGAATGTAATGGTCTAGGCTTGATGATGATAGCTTAAGCCAGGGTGGTAGCCATGTGAGTAGAGAGGATAGTTGCGATAGAGGTAGAAATGTTAGTTATAGGACATTGGATATGTGAGCTAAGGGAGAATCAGGAGTAGGGGAGGACTTGGGTTTTGTAAACATGGTATATTGAAAGGATGGTATGCTTGGTTGAAATAAGGTCTGGAAAGAGGGATGAATGCCAGGGGAGTTGAGGGGGTGTTGGGTTTTTTTTTTTTTTAAACCTCTCTGGGATGTAGATAGATGGTAATACTCTAAGGTTGTTCAGGATAGAGACTAGGTCTGATTGTATATATCTGGAAACCATCTTCAAAAATAAGCATAATAAAATAGTGAGAACCAAGGAGAAGAAAGTCTAGGGAGAGAAAATGGCTCAGAATAGAATATATATATATATAGGATATATATTCTATAGACTATCTATTCTAGTAGAATAATGTGCTCTCACAGTTAGCATTTTAACAAGTTCCAAAACAAGCGACATCCTATGACATAATCGTACAGATCCTTTTGTCCTGACTCAGGATATGGAAGAGCACACTTGAAACCCACCCTGAGCTGGTCAGCTCTGGTAGGACTGTAGACTGACTTTAGTGACAGGCTCTTGAACTTTGGTGTATATACTTTTATATTCAGAAGGGCAAAGAGAACTGACATTCTTTGCAAATGTACCACTTAGAGCAAGCAGACCACAGGAATCTAGATAAGAGCAAACACAAGGATTATTAAATTTCCTCATGGATATGCCAGCCATTTCTCTCTCCCACCTTTGAGAGAAGAAGCTTAGTTTGACCAAAAATGTATCAAATCCAAATTGTGGCGAGAGCTGATATTGCTAGGAGTATCTGAAGCACGCACACCGACCCCAAAATATGATATACTTAACTTTTCGTTGCTCTCTTAATTTATTTTAGATATGATCTTTCAGAATTAGGGCACCTGGACCTATACTGTTTTGCTTAGCTTCTTTTTTGCTGTCTGCCATTAAATAAGGGACATCTTTAATATGTAATACTTTAAGCCTTTATACTTTAATTTCATTTTAAAATTATCTTACCATGGTTTTAGACTATTAGATAGTTTCAGATTACATATTAATTTTAAAGCATTATGTAATAATATCCATACCATGTCATAGGTTGTGTCCCTGTCTCCCCCTGCCCCCATTGTGTCAGGTAAGAAAAAAAGCTAGGTGATACAGGATTGAGAATTAAGATATGGTGTAATGTCAGTTTAATTTAGATTTAGAATCATGGGACCTAGGTTTGTCACTGTCACCTTGCATTTCAGTTCCCTCATTAATGTAGGATAGTCCCTTCCAAGTCTTAACTCAGCTCTGAATCATGTGATCTAATTCAGGACTTCTTAAACATTTTCCACTTGCAACCTCTTCATTGCTGCTTAAACTGGGTTGTAACCCTATGAGTGGCCATGACCCAGAGTTTAAGAATTGCTGATCTAATGAATTGGAAGATAAGTTTGAAAATCTGTTTTCTATCATCTTTTAAAATCATACTTAAATAAATCCTGTTTTACAGAGCATTTCTCTCATAGCCACCTTTTAAGATGAGCATTTCAAATAGTAGTGTCCCATTTTACAGGAGAAGATCCAAGGATTAGAGACATGAAATGGATTTGCCCTCAGTCCCACAGTGCTTGTAAGCCATGACTTGAACTGCCATCTCTCCTGACTTCAAACCCAGTACTCTTTATGTCACACCATGCTACCTCTTCAACAGTGGAGTTGTGAAACACATTGTTATTTCCCCTAAGGAATCTAAGGCAGGTTTATATTGTCATAGCACATCAGTAGGGTTCTTTTCATCTTGAACTGTGAAGATGTTTATGTATACTGTTCTCCAGAAAGAAGTTCCAAACTTTTAAAGAATATTTTAAAAGTAAAACAACAGGGTTAGATGTCTTATAAAGGGCAATTTCTCTTCCTTGATTTTCAATACTAAAATTGATTCATTTCATCATGAAACTGTCCTTTTTTTAAAAATGACGTCTGGTTGGGTTTTTTTCCATATAAATAGGAATATATACAGATGCTAATGCCTCCACTAATTCAGAAATGGAACATGCTGAAAGATGAAGATAAAGATCTCTTCCCTTTACTTGAGGTAAGAACATTGGGAGGAGCATCATCAAACTCAAATACAACTCCACAAGTATCCCTATGAACTGCATCTTTACTTTAAAAAATATATATATATTATCATTGTATTGTATTTTTATTTATTTTGTTAAACATTTCCCAGTTGCGTTTTAATCTGGTCCATGCTGCACTCAGAAGTGTTGCAGGCTGTATGTTTGATATATCTCATTTGAAAGATAGTGAAGTACAACATTTTTATTATTGCCTAAGTTGTGATTGTACTGTGGTAACTACATGTTCAGTATACTTTGATCTGCTATTTTTATTAGTTCTCTTATTCCTTCTCATGATGGATCGCTTCTAATGTCTTAAAGTTGTAGTGACCAAAGGAATTTTTTTAATGAGTTGCCAACCTCCTAGTGATGTGCTCCTGAGTATTTAGTTAGTCTAATCTTTGAGTAACAGATGATATAGTTTGTCATGACCCTCTCCTTCCTAAGTATGACCTGCTAGAGGTTGTGCCTTTCTTGTATAGCTTTTGGTTGCTGCCCCACTGCAAATGGGGTATTGGAATAGAACATAAATGATTTCAAACTAGAACAGTTTAAAAATTGTAATAGTTGAAGTACTGACATAAAGCATGATCTACTTGCATTTGTAATATTGCGTGTAGTGTAGTAACTTCAAATTAACTTCAACTCTTAAAACATAGAATTCTCTGCCAGAGGGCCAGGCACATAGTAAGTGTGCAATAAATTGTTGAGGTGAGGGAAATGCCCAAAGTGATGGCTTCCTTTGTCCGTGAATTGACAGTTCTTTATTAGATACATGTGTGGAGAACTGGAAAATAGTTTAGGCTCTAGGATGCGAAGAGAGATCTTGCTAGAAGCTACTTAAACTTTCAAAAAGGTGTTGAAAAAGTGGACCAGAAAAATGTGACCAGATTTTTACTTATGATAAACTTATTTAAAAATGAGTGGCAGCTGGAAGCATTGCTATTCTGGGTTAAGCTTGACCTGGACCCATCCCTTGATAATTTCTGTTCAGTTTTGGGACAGAATGAAACCGTGTGGGTCCTTCAGCAGTTAACAGAAGGAGAATTACTAGGCATGGCAGAAAGCTTTCCCAAAAGGATATGCGCTGAGGACATGCTGAGTTGATGTAGCAGCTCCCTTGCCTGTGTTTTCCAGCATTAATCATCGCTACTACATGGAGCTCTTCCTGGACAATTTATTTGTACTACAGTGACTAAGAAGTGATGTCAACAGCCTAAGCTTTTAGTCTTAGCTTTTAGTCTTCTGAGTCAAGTCTCAGGAATGGTTTCAGTGTCTTTTAAGGAAAAACTAATCTTAATAATTGGGATCTCTTAAGATCCCTTCTAGTTCTAAACTTAGGATCCTGTGACCCTAGATAACAGGGTTTCTAGATTTTTAAGTTTAGAAATAATTTTTCAAATGGCCTTAAAGGGGTTAATTTGGCATAGACTTTTTTTTATTGCTAAGATTATAGTTAGGGGTAGAGGTAGAATTAGGAAATATGAAAGATAGGATTTGTAGAAATTTGTTGGAAGGACTAAGGAAGAAGAAGAGATTACCAGAATCACGTAGGTGAGTGGTAATCCTTACAGCCCCAGCTCAATACTTACTAACATGATCCATGTATTTTAGGTTTGATTCAGGTGTGGATAGTGGCAAGGGTCCATTAAACATGCCACTCAGTCCAGACAGATGATTTGTGTGATGAACCCCACTGATTATTCTTTTGGGAATAGACTCCATTTTAGAAACCATTGTCCTTGATCACTGATGTATGCAGGGAATGAACCTTGTAAAACAGAAGTTAGAAATTGGTGTCTTCAGATGTGGGGGTACCAAGTTGTCAACTTTGCTTTTGGTGTCAGGGAGTATAGAGGGAATTATGACAAAAATATTGACCTAATGATGGAAAAATGTTAGACATTTGAATGAATGCCAGAAAAATAAGGTATTAAAGGCTTTTATATGTTAGGTGCTGAGAGTCAGAGATACAGTTAGAAAAGGCCAGTCAAGATCCTGCTCTCAAAAAGCTTCCATCCTGATAAAGTTAAGCTATGTAAGAGAGGTCACCAGAGTAGAATGATTTGGTCAGGGAGTAGATAGATGAGTCTGGAGCTATAGTACAATTGATAAATACTCCTTTCCAGGAATGCAATATTGATTTGATGACTGTTCCCGGAGCTTAGAGGTAGAAAATGAGCAGGAAGGATGTTTGTGAAGAATTTTGACAAAGGTGGCTAGAGGGCAAGGAAGTGAATCTGTGTTGAGCTAAATGTGAAGAACTTAGCAAACAGGACCCCGAGACCTGAGTAGGACTGAGCAGGGATGACATGATGATGCACAAGAAAAAGGAAGTGAGACTCAATGTAGCAACTAATGCCTTACTGATTGCAGACTGAGAATCAGCATTGAGCTGTACAGGATTTCATTTTGCCTTGTTGAATTAGGCTTTCAGAGGTCTTCGGCTCTCTTGAGTCTTAACCAAAAAAGTGATCATACGCTTGGCTTTCATTTTAGTGCCTGTCTTCGGTTGCCACGGCCCTGCAGTCTGGCTTCCTTCCATACTGTGAACCTGTGTATCAGCGTTGTGTGAACCTTGTCCAGAAGACTCTTGCACAAGCCATGGTATTTTCATTGTTTTTATTACAATTTCATGTTTTCTTAGTCTGCTAAACCCTGTCAGCAGTTTTTCTTGAATATTTTAAAGTATTCGTTTTAAAACCATTTTTTAAAATTGTAGTTGCACAATGCTCAACCAGATCAATATGAGGCTCCTGATAAAGATTTCATGATTGTGGCTCTTGATTTACTCAGTGGCCTAGCTGAAGGACTTGGAGGCAACATTGAACAGCTAGTAGCTCGAAGCAACATTCTAACACTCATGTACCAGTGCATGCAGGTAAGATATTTTTTAATCCCATGCAAGTTATATACTGTATTACTTTGAGGTGAATGAAATGGTTAACAAATTAAAACCAATCCCAGTTCCATTGTTGTTTTGTGGACTGCTCCCTTACTATTATTTCACATAAAGTGATCAATTACTTTGATGTCTTCAGTTGAAAGAGTTTTCTGAATTGGAATGATGGGTTTTTTCCTTCATTTTTGCAGGATAAAATGCCAGAAGTTCGACAGAGTTCATTTGCTTTGTTAGGTGACCTGACAAAGGCATGTTTTCAGCATGTTAAACCTTGCATAGGTATGACCTTACCTACTTCCCCACTTATTCTATAATGATAACATCACCCAGTTTTTCTTTAATGGATACTGTGTGGTGACAAATCTTATTCATTTGTCATATATATTATTTGATTACTTGCCTTCATCACAATTTTGAGGATGTGTTTATGTAAGACAAGAAAATAGCAGTATAAATTAGTCACTCTTTTGCAGCTGTGCTTCTATATGAGAATATACCAATGGAGTAGGGGTAGAGAGCATAAGACATCAAGCATTACTTCTTCCTTTTTAAGTGGCTGGATTATAATTTACTCACCTTTCCAGAAACAAGTTGTTAAAGAAATTACAGTTTTATAATTGAAATCACCAATTTCTGTTTCCCTTGCCCAACCACCCACGCACTTAAGATAAGGCATTTTTTAAAAATTCTGCTAGTCTTATTTAGAGCTTAAAAGGGAAAAATGATTTTAGAGTAATAGGAAGGGATCCATAAATGTTTAAATCAAATATGCCTTTTGTAGATGAACAAGTGACAGAAGGAAAGGAAAAAAACATTTGTCAAGCATTGTGCATTTTAAAATGTGTACATTTTTATAAACTGAATTATACTTTAAAAGCTCAATCTCTGACCAGTACAGGTGCTGGGTTTTTATTTGAAGTATTTGTGTAAAAAGTTGGATTAACTTACTATAACTTAATCCTCCCCATGTTCCTCTCCCCATGACTCCTAGCATAATAAAAATCATGCTTTAAATAAAAGTCTGGTAAATCTTTTTTAAATGACATAACAAGAAAAATAAAAAATTTAAGTTGAATCTGTAGTTCTGGCTTCCTGTGAGGAGGTGCCTATAAAGTATAGAGGTAGTCATTTTAATTCAGAGAAACATTACCAATATTCCTAAAACCTAAATTCTTTTTTTGATCTAGAAGAATATATTTTTTATGATAGTGCATATTCTTTTAACAGTCTCAGTTAGTAGATGGTGGCATTGTAGTGTAGCATCCAATCTTCATTGTTTCCCCTAGGTCAATTTATGCATAGTTTTGAAGGTCTTTTTTTCCTCTGAAGCAGAGTTCACTTAGAGTAAGATGCCTCAGTCAATGCACAGTATCTTAAAAAATGTTATTTTTTTCTAGCTGATTTCATGCCAATATTGGGAACCAACCTAAATCCAGAATTTATTTCAGTCTGCAACAATGCTACTTGGGCAATTGGAGAAATCTCAATTCAAATGGGTAAGACTTTTTCTTTTTTAGTAAGTGTTGAGATTTAAAATTAATTCTTACTATCAAATTAATATAAGCACTATAAGATTTATCATAAATATATTAACATAAACATAGAATTGTATCATGGGATATACAACTCTAAATATTTCCTTTTTTATACACTTTTTTTTCCTTTTTTTTAATTATCTAGGTATAGAGATGCAGCCTTATATTCCAATGGTGTTGCACCAGCTTGTAGAAATCATTAACAGACCCAACACACCAAAGACGTTGTTAGAGAATACAGGTACCATATAACAGAACTGTTGTGGTGAAGGGAAAACGAACTGCCTTAAAATTCTTTTTAAATTAAATTTTTAGCTTAGAAAAACCATACCAATGCTAACATTTGTCCAGCTTTTAAAAATAAATATTTGTGGATCATCTATATAAAATATGCTGTTTATTAATAAAGCTAAACCAGTATTGTAAAACTCTGAAGAACAAACAAGAAAATTAGAAATCCATTTTCCTTGCTTCTTCTAATACATATTGATACTTTATATCTTAAAGTATGGCTAATAGTTGAATGGTACTGGAACCTCATGGGTTTTGTATTATACTGGTTCAGAAAATATATTGTACCCATATGTGTTTATGCACATTAACTTTTTAAAGTTTTGAGCCATATGAGCTGGACATATACATGGGGACAAGCCTAAAAATTTTGTAAAAATGTTATCTATTCTACTTCATTTCCCTATATCAAGGTTTATAACTTTGAGATAGATTGAGACATTGAATAATGGCACTGCTGTTGAAAGTTAATTTGTTGTTACTAGCATGCACATTTGTATTCTCTGCAGTAACTAACTTCTCAATGTGAACTTCAGCAGAACTTTGTGGGATTTGATTTATGGGGGCTTGTTTCCCTTTTGCATTTTCAAAGAGCATGTATATATGGTTTAAAGAGCACCTTCCATACTATAGAAATATATTTGTTTTGGTTTTTTATCTGCCACTATTCTTGATAGTTCTGGGCAATAAATTACAAAATTCTTTTCCATTCATCTCATTCCTCTGGTTTTAGTTAATGATTTGTGATTGTCTTTCTAAAGATTACATAGAAAGATTAGAATAAAACTTACTGTAATGGAAAAGGTTTGTTTTAAATTTGTTTTTAAAGTGTTGGAGCTAGTATGGAAGGAGATCTTTTAAAATTTTAAAAAGATCTGGTTGTTTGGCTACATAGGTACTGAATCCTTTCACTAGGGAAACATTACTGAAAAATGAAAAAAAAATTGTATCTTACCAGTTTTTTCCTTTTTAGAATGCAGTACCTGTATGTGACATTCATCCAGAGTTGAAGCATTTTATTATTATAAAATTATAGAAGCTTTCATATATAGTAATTAAAAAAAAGAAATCTTTGTTTTTAAATGTGAATGGCATAAGTGCAAATAAATGTTGAATGTGATGTGCCTAAAGTTTTTTGTGGGATATCAGATATTAAGTCTGTCATAGTATATCCTGGAACATTAATTGACTTATACTATAATTAAATTAGAGATTGGATTGAAATGATGAAACCCAAGTTCTTAACCACCATTGAAAATACAGCTGATAATGAAAAGATTGCACCATAGCAAGCCTGTTAACACTAGAACTTATTGGAATAAATTGTACATTAGAGGTAAAATGCAGCACAAGCATTAAGAGCCTGCTGTATCATGTGCTATGGATACAAATAAAAAGAATAAAACAATTTCATTACATTTCAGCTTTTTAGAAATCTAGACCTTTCGTGTAATTAGAATGTATTGATTTTCCATTGTTTTCAATTTTTATCTAGCATGAATTTTATAAAATTAAGCAGGCAGTGATAATGATAGTTCAGATTTATATTATTTCACTACAACTCTCAAGGTTGGTAGCTCAAGTAGTATTCTGAAATGAAGTTGTGAGCCTAATGTAGATGTTAAGAAGAAACACAGCTATTAAGTGTTAGAACTGAATTTTGAAACCAAGTCTCATGCTGCTCAAGTTCAGTTGGCCCAAGATTAATTATACAATGCTTGCTTAACAAAAATATTTTTAAAATAGTATATCCTACACTGAACTTCTTAATAGAACATCATCTGCTTTATTGCATGTTTCATTATGCCTGTTTAATGAGAATGTTGCATAGTTTGTGTCTCTTAAACATAGGTTTTCTTTCTCTGCTTCATATGAATCCGCTGGAATTTAGTATTATCTGTGTAGTTTGCTTCAAGTAATCCTTAAACATTATCTTTTTCCCCCCACCCTTTTTTTCTGAAATATTAACCTTTTGTGAGTTTTTGAGAGAACACCATTAAAGCACCTCATGGTTTGTTTTCTGTGTTTTTTTTTTAATGTATAAGTATATATGTATGTATTTTTGAATTGTAGAATGCACTTCTGAGTTGCAATTGTTTCATCTCATATTAAGAAAGCAATGATTTTATTTTCAGTGATTACATATTGGCGATTACATTCCCATTTAAATTTTTTAAATTAAAAATTAGCATTTAATTCTTTATTTTATCTCTACTTTGATACTATGACTTTTATAATAAAAGAAGCAGAAAATTGGTTAGACCATATAGTAGAAATGCTTTTTAATAATAAGTAGAACATATTGGATTATAGTGAACTCCTATTCAAAAATTTTTTTGCATTATAATTTGAATATTGTTTGAAATTAATATATAACCAGAAGTTTTCTGTTACATGGAGACTTTTGCTGAAATGAGATTTAACCCATTATAGTAATTGTTTCCTGCTCTGTTCAATCAGTGAGCACCTTAATACTTGAGACTTAACTACTGATTGAAGAATGAAAGAAATTTATTTACACAAAGAAATTTGGTGAGATGAAAAGACCAGATTTAAATTTTAAAAAATATACTTGAAACTGAAAATGATTCATGGTCCATTTAATATTAACAATTATGAAATAATTATATAAATTATTATGTAAGTTTACCTAAATTATGTAACTTGAACTATACTTAAATGTTTTCATTTTGATATTGAATTCTTAAAATTTTTACTAATTTAAACCAAGTAACCTCCAGATCAATCTTTTTATTAGTGTAATAGTCAGTCATGTGTGGGTATTATAAATTGGGTGGTAGAAGCAAAATCGCTTGTGTTTTTGGTGTTCTCTCAATCTTTAAAAATTTTTTTAATTCCTTTTGCTTTCTTTTTCCCCAAAAGTATGCCATATATGTTGCTGCCCCTTATTTTAGGGGGTGGTAATAAACAGCACTGGTGAAATCTTATGTTTATTATCATACACAGATTCTGTTGGTTTCTGTTTCTGAGTTATTTGTTGTTTTTTCTTTATTTTTTCTCCTTCCCCCTCATTTGCTCATGTCTTGGTTGGCGTTTGGTGGTGTATAACCGTGATTGCGTTACCTTAGCAATAACAATTGGTCGTCTTGGTTACGTTTGTCCTCAAGAGGTGGCCCCCATGCTACAGCAGTTTATAAGACCCTGGTGTGTATTATTCAATCTTTTTTTTTTAAATTCATTTTTTCTTCACTCTTTCTTTCTTTCTCTTTCTCTCTCTCTATCTCACTTTTAGATATATTTTCAGTTGGTTACAAAATCACAATCCTTAATCATTGCCAACCATGTGACTAATCTTGTCCTATCAGGTTTGTGAGTTTTTCAGTAGCATCGTCATGTATATTTATTTTATGTTGTGGCTAACGACTAATTGATGCATGGGATAAGATTGTCACATGCTTGCTGTGTTAAAAGCTTGATTTATACCTACAGAGCATTTAAAAATCCTCCTGAACAATATTGATGCATGCAGATGTAAAAAATTAGACTGCATTACATTACTTTAAAATTAATTTGAAAACTTGGATTGCATTAAGAAATAGATGTCTAGATTTGTTATGTTTAAAAATATTGTTTGCTTGCTGCTGTAAAATTTAAATATTTTTTACCATAAGTTGTATTGATATGTAGTTTACACTGTGGCAGTATATTCTGTGTTCTGCTTCTTAAAATCTATAGCTTTTATAAACTAAAAAACCTATTAGTGGTGTTTAATGGAATACTTTTGTATTAACTCTTTAGACTTAGTTTAATAACCTTCACATGGCTGAAATTCAACAGTTGATGCACATCTAGTATGAAATCTAAATTCAGTCATCTATTTTTCACATAACTAATTTGTTACTAAGGAATAAGAATTTCATTTTTTAATTACTTGATATTAAGTAGATGTATCAAAAGAATTATTGAGAATCTTTTAGCTTTCCAAGAAGCTATGAGTAGAATTCCATTAAATACTGTTAGCAGTAAAACAGAAGCACCTTTTTACTCTTACTAAAGCTCACGTCTGTAATTTAATAGGTGTACTTCTCTGAGGAATATAAGGGACAATGAGGAAAAGGATTCAGCATTTCGTGGGATTTGTACTATGATCAGCGTCAACCCAAGCGGAGTAATCCAAGTAAGATGAATATTTAAACCTTTGTTTTTGAACTAAACAAATACATGGAAATTCACAACAAATAAGGCCAATACTTACGGCAAATACAAGCTAGGTCTTTAAAATGGGCTTTATGTATGTTCAGGAATTTTCATGCCAACTTTATCAACTAGTGAGGTTTTGTTTGTCTGTTGTGTCTCTCAAGTGCCTAGTAAGTATACAACACTATGGGAGAATTTTATTTGAGTACAAAGGAATAAACCAACTTTGCACATAGTTACTTACTGGAATCGAGAATAGATTTCAAATTCAGGAAACAGTGTACTATTTTGAACATAAAAGGGCTTTCTATAGAACCCTCTGTGTCACTTGGCTTTCCTTTATTTTGTATAAAAAAGTTAAGTCTTTGAGCAGTAGAAGGGACTGGTTATTTACCTATGCTGAAACATCTATCAGACAATAAAAGGTTTCCATTCCTTCATCTACAGAGTAAAGTCAAGCATTTATTAAACTGTGTCTGTCAGATACAAAGAAACATAAAAGCAGTCCCTGTCTTCAAGGAGCTTTTGTTCTAAAGGAGGAATTTTTTTTTTTTTATGAAGAGATCCCATCATTTAGCAAACACATGCATAAATGAAGAACAAAATAGCATTTGCTCAGTAATTACATAACAAATAAAATATATTAGAAAATATTCTTAATGTTGTAGTTTCAAACTCTAGCGTTTGTTTATTTTTGCTTTTTTTCTGCATTTTCTGAGAAATGCTTTCTGGAATGCAATTGCATTAATGATAATCTTATTCCATGCAAATTATAAAATCTCCTTTGTACTGGCTGCTTCAAAAATACAAAGAAAAATTGTATTAGGCACAGTAGTTGACTCAGCATAATGATATGCTGACTGCTAACTCTGAAATATTACATATTTTCATGTATAGGGATTGATTTAAACTGTTGTCTTCTGAATTTTATAGGCAGTGTAATGTAGAGTACTATATTGGGAGTTAGAGGAACCTGGGTTCAATTATGGTGCTTCTATTTACCTAAGAAGGAAACTACATTTAAATCAGTGATGTCAAAAAAAATAGAAGTGTTATTAACTTAAAAAAACTTAAATCAACATTATCTGTGTGGAGGGATGCATGCAGAGGGAATCAGAGTGTAAGAAGACTAGGAGGGTAAGAAGGTTCCAGATTATTAAGAGCTTTAAATGCCAAGTAATGAAGGGAATAGGCGCTAGAATTTGTAGGTTGACATAGACCAATCTATACTTTAGAAAAATCACTTTGGATTAGGGTGGGGAGACACTTACAGCTGGGAGACAGATCAAAAGGCTAGTACAGTAACCTGCATGTACCTGAGATGTTCTGAAGTAAAGAACAAGATTTGGCAACAATTTGGGTACATGGGGTGAGGTGAGGCATTAGGAATGATAACTGAGGTTGAGGGCTTAGGTGACTAAGAGGATGGTTGTGCCCTTGACAATAATAGGAAAGTTGGGAGGATTGAGGAGTTTGGAAGGGGGGGAAATGAGTTGTTTTTTAACATGTTGGATTAAGATTCCACAGGGAATTGCAGTTTAAGGAGTTCCAAAGGCAATTGGTGATACATGACTAGCTGAGGAGAGAGATTAGTGTTAGATTGGGGAGTCATCTGTGCATAGATGGTATTTGACCCATGATGATATCACCAAATGAGGCAGAAGAGAAGGAAAGGAGAGAGGGTCCAGGACATAATCTTTGGGGTACAGCCATGAAGACAAGAAGAACCAAGAAAACAATGTTACAAAATATAGATGAAAGAATATCCAGTAAGAAAAGTTCAACAGTATTAAATACTTCAAAAAGATCGAGTATAATGGATTGAGAAGAGGTCAGGAATAGTAAAGATTGAAATGAAGCCATTGGATTTGACTATTGACATCACTGGAAACCTGAGATAGCAGTTTGAATTGAATGATGAGTTTGGAAGCCAACTTTTGAAGAAAAGTTTAGAAGAGCAAGAGGAGAGGAAGTAGAATTATTGGTTATAGAATATTTTATGGAGGAGCTTAACCCTGAAGGGGAGGAGAAACATAAGATGATATCTAGTGGGACTTGCAAGAGTCAAGTGAAGGTTTCTTAATAATGGAAAAGACCAAGATGGTGGAGAAAAGCAGGAACTTGCTTGAGCTCACGCTGTACCCACTACCAATATCTGTAATAAACGACTCTAAACAAATCTTAGAGCTACAGAACCCACAAAGTGACAAAGTGAAACAAATCCCCTGCTGAAGGCAGCCTGGCAGGCTTATAGGAAGGGTCTGTCACACCAGGCTGGGAGTAGAGCATAGTACCAGTACAGACTGGCTGGAATCACTGTCAGCTATGATAGTTTACAGACTTCTCAACCTGTGATGCAAAAGAGAAAGTAAAAGGTCAGTAGGGAAAACTGCTGAACCTTGGTGAGAGAAGAATGCAGTCCAGCCCCTGCCCCTGGGGTGGTGGCAGTCACTGCTTCCAGGGCTCCAAACCCACACGTAGTTGGGGGCCCAAGTGGCTGACCAGAAGGCAATTGCAGGAGTCTCTTTGCTGGCTCTGAGGCAGAAATTCTCTTGTTTTGCCCTGCTTGGATCTGGGTCTCAGTCTTGGGTGGCAGTCCTGGGGTAAGGAGTGCTGGCGTGGTGGGGCTTGTTGAGGCTGTGGAGAGGGAGTCCTTCTCACAGTCCTGACGCAGGTGCCTAGAAGAAGCTCTGACAACAGCTGTGCAAAACCTCAGAAATTTGGGACACAGAACTCTTCATTCTGGAAGCAAAGTTCTACCGTGAGAAGAGCTCAAAAGTTAAGTAATTGACTGGCAAGGTGAGCAAACAGAGGAAGCGAAGTCAGACTATAGAATCATTCTTTGGTGACAAAGAAGATCAAAACATAAAACCAGAAGAAGACAGCAAAGTCAAAACCCCTGCATCAAAAGCCTCCAAGAACAATATGAACTGGTCACGAAGGCCATGGAGGAGCTCAAGAATAGTGAAGAGAAATGAGAGTAATGCAAGAAAATGATGAAAAACAAGTCAGTGACCTGCTAAAGGAGACCTAAAAAATACTGAAGAAGAAAAAAGAATGGAAGAGCCATGGACATGTTTGTAGGAGGCAAAGAAGGACCCTTCTCTTCTTTGGGCCTTAGATTCTTCGTCTGTAAAATAAAATGAAAGGGCTGGTAGCTTCCGCTGTCTCTTTCACCTTTAAACTTAATGATCCTATAAACTTCTGCAACCCAACTTTCTCACGTATAAAACGAGGAGAATAACTAGTCACTTCCTCATCTGCTGGTGAAGTCAGAAGAGGACGGGATGAAGGGTTGTGGTTGTGCACACAGGTTAACTTTGGCAAGAAAGGTCACCTCTTCATCTGGACCAATGAACATGCTCAGGGGTAGCTAGGTGGCCCTGGAGTCAGGAGGACCTGAGTTGAAATCTGGCCTCAGACACTTGACACACTTACTAGCCGTGTGACTTTGGGCAAGTCACTTAACCCCAATTGTCCTCCAAAAAGCAAAAAAAAAAAGAACATGCCTGAATGATTCAAAGTGTAGAGAAGGAACAGTTCTTGGTAAATAGTATAACTTGGTTCGCTGAAATATTCCTTGAAGTAGTCAGCTGAAAGTATGGATTGAGATGGGGGGATACTGGAAAAGGCTTGAGGAGAGCCAGTATTTCAAACAAATTCTGTTCACTGTGGAATAGTAGTGAATATATTAGAGGGGAATTCAATGTTTTTCCTGCTACAATGGTGGCCCAATGGAGATTAGGTATGAGACATTTTTAATGGAGCTTGTCAGCAGTTCATGATTTCTTTCTTTTCTGTTCAACTGCATATCAATAAGGGAAAAGAACAAAGATGATAAGAATGACCCATAATTGGGGTTTGGCAAGATATAATCATCACTAGAGGATCTAGAAATTCAAGGGTAGAAGGGAAATTGTGTAGTCGAGTTGGTTCACCAAGGAATTGGTAGAGAGTATAGGGAATGGGTGCAGGTGTGACGTCCTGGAAAACAACTGAGAAATGGAAGTCGGGAAATGGAACGTTTTGTGAATGATGGCAAGATAAAACCATGGCTTGGTTTGTTGTGACTTAATGTCCCAACAGTAGGGCATTTGTAGGGCATTTTGTTTTTGTGTATTTAAACTGATGCAACTTTCGAAGTTAATCACTAATTAGGAGATTACCTCAAAAACTTTTTTTTGTTTGTTTTTAATATTTTGCTAAATGACCAAAGGAGCATATACTGAAATAGTCTTTGAAATTGTATTTTCACTAATGTGTGTTTAAACCAATTTTTTGTTAAGTCCTCAACTATGTTCTAATTTAGGAAATAACTGGCTAAATATTTTCATATTCCACTGGCAAATAAATCACTCTTAACAATTTGACCGTTTTGGGCTAGAAAATGGCATCCTATTAAAAGTGTACTAGTTTGTTTAAGTGCTTTTTTTTTTCTTTAGGACATCTAGTCCCTTCCTTGCATATTTATTAAACTGTCTGCAACCCTGCATAGATGTGTGAGAAAACATAAAACAGATAACAGTTGTAATTTCCTTTGTTTCTATGTATCACAATGAGGGAAAGTAGTTGAATAATTTGATAGACATTTTCATTATTCACTTACGTAAATTTAAACTAAACATTTGGATTTTGTAAGCCCCTTCAAGAATTTTTTTTTAAGTCCATTGACATGTTTTTTACATCATCTTTATTTCCCAATAGATTTTACCTTCCCCTGCCCAAAAAAATACCTTTAAAAAGGGATATGGGGAGATTGGCAAAACTAAACATATCAAGACTAACATTATAAAAAATTAAATAATATCTATAAGTATTTCAAATTATGCTTCCAAAAAAAAGTTGTGATCCATATATAGAACCTTTCAAAAATCTCATTCTGGTATTATTACATTAAATTTCTTTTTAAGCCTATTTACCCAAATTAATTTTCTTTGTACTAATGTTTCATCTAAAGGTTCAAGTTAAATTATGTTAAATATCCAGTTGCTGAATGATTATATACAACTTTTTTCAGTGATTATTTTTTAAAAGCATTTATAATATGAAAACAACTGAGATTATATAAAATAAAGATTTGGAAATTTAATATCTTTGCAAGCAAGTTAGAAAATAGTACTTTTTAAATTCATCATACTATAAAATTCTTAAATTATACCCCTGGTGTGCATTTTAATAAGCCTTTGGTTTGAAAGCTGAAAGATAAAAATTGAGTACCCTCAGTGTCCAAGACAAGGGGGATATAAGTGCAAATACTTTAGCAGGCTATGTTTTCAAGGAATTTATAGTACTTAAGCTATAAGATGCTAACAAACAAAATAATGGCATAGCAATTATTTTAGACTTTCATTTGGAATAATAAAATTTTAATAGTAAAAATTCTGTTTTAATGTAGAGTTGATGGGAAATACCAAATAAAAAATCACTATCTTCAACCATGGATTAAGATGTTGGAGGTGGGAGAGGAGTCTTTTTTTTTTTTAATGACGAAACTACATCAGACGAAAGTTCCATTGTGGTGTTTCATTATGCCATGGTGCTGATAACCTAGAATTCTAGAAAGTTACTGCAGTGGGGTTCAACATCAGGGCTTTAATGGAAGCTTTTGTTTCAGTGAACTATTTGTCTCTTGTGTGATGAGCAATTTCATTTCATTCACTCAGTGGCTAATTTCAGAGAGATTCATTGGTTGGTTGGTTATAGGCTTGATGAATTTTTTCAACTTCAGTAACTTGAAGTTCATCTAATTTTTAAAGTCTTTGTGGAGTACCTGCACCAGTAAAATTAAAGATCCTTGAATTAATTAAGAAATCAAATGTGTAAAAGTTGTGATAAGTCCTACTGTGTATTTGAAGTTAGGTTTAATTAAAAAATCATTACTTCTCCAATTATGATATCACTTACTGAACTATAATTTATGTAATACAGGTATTATTGTAAATTAGAAGATTGTACCTTTCTGAAATTTGCCTGAATTATTTATATGTTTAATGCCATTTTTGTGGGTTTTCATATCTGACATTAGGATTATAATACCCAATGTTTCTAACATGAGGAAAATATTTTTGTAAATTTCATGGAGTTTTTAAAGTGTTCACTAATAAATAGGAAAGGAGTTTACGAAATGAATAGCATATAGGAGTGGTATACACAAACTCAACATTTAGCTTTTGTATTGTGTTCTGATCTGATTGACACATTGGCAAATAAATTAATAAAGGGTATTGTAATTTTTCCTCTTTTTTTTTGAAATATCTTAGCAGTATTTTTTCCCACTCTTATTACCTTTTGGTCAAAAGAACCTACCGATTTTTAGATTGATGACCTACCCTCTTGTCTCTGAATAAAATGATTATCCCCAAAGTATTTTTTTCATATGTCATAAACTTCATTTTAGGTGTTAACTTTTGAATTTCATGTTGACTCCATCAGCATATTGAGCTGATTTTAAAGAATTTTTATACTAATTAAAAGTTTTTCAAAAGAAACAAACTGCAGTCAGAAGAGATACTTTTATATATTTATAATTTATAAATCTTAATCTTTAATATTTGAAATCACATTGGGATTTATTTTTCCATTTATATTAATCACTAAATTATTTATTCACATGCCTTCTTTGTGCTGTGTGTTGTGCTAGGTGGTGATGCTACAAGTAAATGAAACCGTCCATACCTCCCAGGAAACATACTGCTACTTCCTAGATCCATTTAATGAAAATTACAAATATAGTTGTCCAGTTTTTTAAAATGTTGGGATTTTGCTGTATATTTTTATGGATCACCATTTAATAATAAAAACAGTAAATGCCATAGAGTGCTTTTAGATTTGTGGAGTGCATTACCAATTAATCTTAAGAGATAGATATTACAGACGTTATTTATTAACTTTACAAGTGAGGAAACTGAGGGCTTAGGTTAAAGGATTTGTCCATAACTATAAAACTAGAATCAGAAAAAGATTCAGACTTGGGTCTTACTGAGTTTAACACTACATTCACTGTCACACTTTCTCTACAGGGTTTCAAAGCCAAGCTAAATAGTATAGTGACCTCATTTGTCATTTTAATATCTACTGAAGATTTTAGTTCTAATTCCTAATGGATCTGCAGATTTTTAGCACTAGCTAAGACCCTAAGGGATTTAATATTTAAGAATTTTAGGTTTTGTTAAATTTAGAACAGGTTGAAAATGGGAAAACAACTCATTATATTGCCAAACCAGTGTGGTCTGGCACTTTTATCCAGGATAGCATGAGTACATTCATTTTGAATGAACCAAGGTAAGAATGAGAAGATCTGTAGGCTTGTGCCATGATTCTATGTATGAGCTATATATCTCTTTCTCTACAAATATACAGAGAGTACATTGGAGAAAAGTTCCAGGATAAAATGGGATACTATATTTGCCCCTGATTTACAAAAGAGATAAATTTACAAATCAGAAACAGTGACAACTGTTTATGGGCTTACTTGTGTAAAAATACTAAATGCAAAATATAAAAATGAAACAAAATTGGAGGGAAAATGTTGAAGGTGAGTGTCAGAATAAAAACTCAAAACTTCCAGAATGAATTAGAATGATAAAAAGGAAACTTGTCTTTTGTTAATCGAAGGCATCAAATTTTTTCCTTTCTTTTTTTTTCTTTGTATTTTCAGCACATTGTACATTTGGGGCATTTATTAGACATAATGTGAAAGAAATCCTTGTATGAAGATGCTATGCAACCAAAAGCTTGAAACCTAGGAAATCTCTAGGTTAATTCTTGTTAATGTGCAGTGGCATGTACCATCGAGTAATTTTTTAAAAGCTGACATTGACTATGTGGAAAAATCTAAATGGAATATTACAAAGTGAGACAAAATTAAGAGGGGCACAATCAGTTCTAACAATGTGAAAAAAATAGGAGAGGTGTAGTACATAAAAACTGGAAGGGCTTACAGAGTTAGACTTTAATACTATTGGCCTGTTTCTTTACTTTTTATTGTAAAGTTGATTTAAATTAGATTTTTTTAAAGTCATGTTGATACTTTAAGTGGAAATATAAATTTTGAGTCCTGATAATATTTTATCGTTTCACATTTTGTAGGATTTTATATTTTTTTGTGATGCTGTTGCATCGTGGATTAGTCCAAAAGATGATCTCAGAGACATGTTCTGTAAGGTAACTAACTATAGCTTTGTTTTAAATGTTTTATTCCTTCAGATCCTGGTGTATTTAGTTTGGGGTTTCACCTTTTGTTTCTAAATTTGTTTTCCTATTAGAGTGTTATGATATTCCTATTTCTACTTTCTTTTATTGTGGAAAACCCGATTTTACAGTGTTTATTTACAAAAAGTTACAAAATGTATTACAAATTTATTACTTATTACAAAATAAGTTGGAATTATGGCGTTAATTAAAAGTTGAGTTTTTTGGTAGTGGTAGCTTTTAGATTCTTTAATCCATTCTCTTTAGTACAGAACATATTTTTCAAGATAGCTAGTTTGTAATTCCAGAAGTCATCTATAATATTTAAACAGCAAAATTTTTAGCCTCACATGTAGGTGGTGGCTTTTAATTCTTTTCTAACCAAAAGATTTCCTTGACTTTGAATTATTGAAAAGTAAATGCTATTGGCTCATCTCTCCACAAATAATAGTAAAATTATTGACATCTTGTTGTAGCCAAATTATGAGTGGTGGTTTTTTTTTTTAAGCTGCATTATTTCTTCTTAGAAATGTTTCTTGGAAGTTTCGTCCAATTAAATGAACTTATGTTGCTTAAATAGGTTTTGTATTGGAGCAGCTTTAAGGGTAGGTCATGAATGATTTCCACAGTTGGTGAGAGTCTATCTAGTTGTGCCATTAAAAAGGAGGCATTTTTATAACTTAAATTTCCAACCCTGGTCTTACTGTGCCCCAAAAAAGCAAATTGAGTTTTACAATTTCACTTTAAAAAAAAAAAAGGAAATTGTAATGAAGTCAAGCAGTGTCACAACTTCAAAAAAATTATTCTTTGTTTAAAAAAAACACAATTTTTGAATCAGTAATGTTGACCTTTAGAAACTATAACAAATTGAAATGTGCTTTCTTTTATCCACAGATCCTTCATGGATTTAAAAATCAAGTTGGGGATGAAAATTGGAGGCGTTTCTCTGACCAGTTTCCTCTTCCTTTAAAAGAGCGTCTTGCAGCTTACTATGGAGTTTAACCTCATGCACTTAGGCTGCAGTCCCATGATTAGGGGTAAGTTCCTAAATGAATGTTTCAGTGAGGTAAGAATATAGTCATATAAAGTTGAGTGCAGTGTTTCTCAAGATTTCAAATTATGAAGAACATAAATCATAGTCAGTTTTTTTCAAGATAAATATTTAATCCAATTAACATAAGTGTAGGAAAGTTTCCAGCAATTGCTTAAATGCCATGGGCACACTTTTGAAGCACAATATACTCCTCACAGGCTTAAAAAAATAAATGTGGACCCTTAAAGAAAGGTTTGCTTTGCCCTTGAATTGACATTTCTACTCTTCTGATCAGATAGTCCTGTTTGAACTTTCCAATAGGGACTAAACCAAGTAGCACTCAGGTAGGAAAGCAGTAGGATCTAATGAAAGAGCAGTGACTTTGAAATCAGAAGACCTAAGGTTTAATTGTTGATCTGCCTCTTGATTCTCAATCTTTGTGACCCTGGGTAAGTCACTTAATCTTTCTGGGCCTCAGATCCTTCATCTGTAAAATAAGATAATATGCTAAGGGGCAGCTCCAAGTACAGTGTGCTGGGCCTGGAGTCAAGAAGACTGAGTTCAGATATGGCCTCAGACATTTACTAGCTGTGTAAGCTTGGGCAAGTCGATTGACCTCTGTCTGCCTCCGTTTTTTCATCTGTAAAGTAAGGATAACAATAGTATCTCCCCCCACAGTTGTCATAAGGATCAGATGAGATATCTGTAGAATGCTTAGCACAGCACCTGGCACATAGGTGCTTAATAAATGGTGCTTTTCAACTCTGTGATCTGCTGAACCCTATTAAGCACATTGAAGTGTTTGGTTTTTAAAGTTTCTGTGTGATTGTTGACTGCTCATAAGGCGTTTTGTTCCCATGCCTAAAAAAAATTAGATTAGCAACCTTTTCTTTGCCCAGAAGCTAGCTAAAAGGGAATAGATTCCTGGTGCTACCAGTCCTGAAGATGAGTGGGGGTGGAGGTGGGAGTGTGTACAAAATTGCTTTTCTGGCTCTGGATGAGAATGAATCCATCATAATTACTAGTTCCAAATTTGCAGTAGTCTAGCATCAGTTTACCTGAGATACATGCCTAATACTTTCATAAAAGTTAAATTTACCTTTTTTTCACAGGACAAATTAGGAAAGTCTAATTTAATATCTGGGTCTAGAATTAGGGGGGGATGGGGGGCATAAGCATTTATTAAGCACCTACTATGTTCTAGGCTCTGTGGGGGTTTGGGGGTGTGTAAGTCAATCATCAAAATAACCTGGTGGTAATCCATTCTATTATAATCCCTGTTTTACAGTTGATGAAATTGAAGTATACAGGTTAAGAAACTTGATCCGGCTCACACAGTGTCTGAGGTGGTGTTTGAACCCAATCTTTCCTCACTGCAGGCCTACCACTCTACATGATGGAGTCAGCCAGAATTTTTTTTTTTTTGGAGGGAAAAGGTCGGGCAGTTGGGGTTCAGTGACTTGCCCAGGGTCACATGGCTAGTAAGTGTGTCAAGTGTCTGAGGCTGGATTCAAACTCAGGTCAGGTCCTCCTGACTCCAGGACTGGTGCTCTATTCACTGCTCTACCTAGTCGTCCTCCCACCCCACCCCACCCCACCCCCAAATCTTCTAGGAAGCTTTAAAACAAAGATCATGGGCAAAATTTAACATATGATTGAATTGTCCTCAGTTTTGTGTTGGGTTGTTTGTTTATTTACCCTGCAAGAGTCTCAGTTATGTCTGTCATCCAGATATTTAGGCGAAACATTAGTTATCGCCTGTGCCCTTGGGTTATAATTGTCAAAAATGTGATGTGAAAAGCTTCCTTACTGCCTCTAGGCCCAATTATAGCAGTTCCTTGAAATCTTAGAATCTTTCAGATGTAATGACTTGGATGTGTAGTCAGGAGGGCACAGATAGGAGAGTGTGCTGGGTTCTGTGTAACTCATGGCTTGGGATGGCAGTTAGTAGGGATAGGTTATTGATCTCCTCGAACTCAATTATTAGAGTATGGACGTATTAGCTAGTTCTACATTCAGCACCTATTAATGTATCATAGAAGGCTTCAATACATCATCTGTCCATTTTACCAACAATTCTAAATTAAGCATAGTGATTCTGTGTTCAGACATCAATCAACAAGCATTTATTGTGTATGCATCAAGTACTATGCTAGGTGCTGGGGATACAAATAGAAAGATTTAAGACAATTCCTATTCTTAAGGAGCATAAATTCTATTGGAAGAAATAGCTGTATTTGTGTTTAAGTACAAGCAAAATAAATACAAAGTTGTTAAATAGTGTGCTGAGGCCAGGTGTACCACTCTTGGTTTTTTTTTTTGGAGTGGGGGAAGGTAGGGCAGTTGGGGTTAAGTGACTTGCCCAAGGTCACACAGCTAGAGGTGGGTGGGTGTGTGTGTGTGTGTGTGTGTGTTTAACTGAATAGCTGCATGTGCCTTTTATGTATTAAGTGCGGTGGGTCTTCTTTATTTTCAAGGGACCACTTATAATGATTACCACTTTATATTTGACTAATTTACATTTGTTATTATGTTTTCATATTTATTATCTCACTTGAATTTCACAACATTCTATGAGGTAGCCAGGACTAGAAGTCTTTCCGTCATACTAAAATAATCTAATTGTGAGGTCCCACCCACCTTTTTCTTTCTCAGACCACATAAAGATATTCTTTATGATTTTTTTCTTTGTTTTTGAATCCTTCAGAGACTCACAAAATGTGTAAAAAAAAATAAAACCAATATTACTTTGAAAGGTTATCATGTAGAAGGAATGGGAGTAGAATTGTGAGAATATTGGGAAAAGTTGATATAAAGATTCACTTGCTATTTGCTTTGTTTCGAATCCTAAGTGCTAGATGAGAATATTGGTTGCCATCCAAACTAGGAAATAAGATTACTGGAAATAAGATGACTGAATCTGGGCAGGGGGCAGAGGGCAGGGGGAGGAGTCAGTAATGTTTGATTGGCTGTAGGGCAGAGATGGCTAACTGTATTTCAGTGTAATTGGTTTCCTTTGTAATAAAACATTATTCTGAGAAAAGGGGCCATGGGTTTCATCAAACTGCCAATGGGCTTATAACTTTAAGAATGTTAAGAACTCTGCCCTAGAAGAAGTGATACTTTAGTTTAATTTTTACTAATAATGGATGGCTGCTCTATATGAGAGTTAGCCTGTATAGAACAGTGCATTCATTAACTTTCAGGATATGCCATAAAGTTAATTTAATATTAGTGTACTGTGCCTCCATAGGGCAGTTCTCTCCCAACTGATCTTTACATCTGATTCAGATGAAAAATAGCCAAAGGCAGGGGAAAGCAACATTATTAATTTTCCTAAATATTGGAGGGGCGGCTAGGTGGCGCAGTGAGTAAGAGCACCGGCCTCGGAGTTGGGATGACCCGAGATCAAATCCGGCCTCAGAAAATGAGCACCCATACACAAATAAAGACTAACCGTGTAACCTTGAGTAAGTTACTTAACCCCAATTGCTTTTAAAAAAAATATTGGGGGAAATCATGCTTATTTTCTCATTTGCAAATGGGGTCTAACTACCTGGTTAACTTGGTTTAATCTTTGAATGAAATACACTTAAAATCATTTATGGGGTGTGGGTGTATGTGGTAATTCTTTTAAAAAATCTTATTTACTTGTAATGGAGGGGATATTAAACAGGTAAAAGGAAGTTATGACTTTAATACCAGTAGTGTACATACCTTTTCAGTAAAAGAAAATTTCTGTTTTCTTACAGGTCCTTCAGTCTTGGGAGACTATGAGGGAGCCTCTGCACCCAGGGAAAATGTTACCCTTTACAGGGGGGAAGGGTAAACCAGTAGGGAATACAGTACAATCCCAACCCTACTGGGAGGGGCGGGAGGGAGGTGTTGCCGTCACTGTATTAAGTCGATGTTGGGAAACGTTTTAACATCTGGAGCCTTTGTGGGTGGAAATCTGTCTCCTATTACAACTCCGCACTGGATGTGAAGAAGCAAAAAAAGAGAATCTATTCACAAAACAGCACATTCTGAAATATTATGGGGAATTGTACCAAAACAAGAACCATATAATTGAACCATAGAGATAAGAAAGAGAGGAAAAATTCTTTAGCGCACAATAAAGGAAACCTAAGAATGGGGGTTACAAAAAGTAAAGAGGCTTTTTTTTTATTTTTTTAATTTAATATAAGGGTTTTCTACATAATTTTCCCAGTTGATGGGATTTCTAGTTATTTGCATGTTAATGAAGAACTACACAAATGAAGTTAGTACAGTTAAAATGGAGCTTGCTACCCATAGTAGAGGCAGGTTCCTGTGAGTTACAATTTAGGTACCCCAAAAGAAAGTTGGAAATAAAACAAGAAAAATTAAAACAAAATGAAGCGCCCTGTGAAATGCCAAATGAGTCACTCCTTTCACCTTTTGGGGGATGGGGGTGGGAGAAATGGGGGAGGGGCATATCAGACTAAAGATTGACATCTTAATTTTACATTTTAAAACATTAATGTAGTGAATATAATTTGACGGTTGTACTTCATTAGATTTAATTTTTAGACCAAGGCATTATTAATGTGCAGTTTAAGGTTCAGGCATGCATTCTGGCTCATAGTGATTGAAAGTAATTTAAATTAGTTGGAAAGTAGCATGCTTGCATCACTTAGAGTGAGATTGGTATTCATTTACCTATGTTGCGCCAGTTTGTGTTGCAGTTTACCAATTCAATATAGCCCTGCATTTAAAATTCCTTTAAGATTCTGTGGATTTTATTTTTATTAAGACTATAGATATATAAAGTACTGTAGTTTACAGTTAGGCCTTGAAATATCTTTTTAGGATCTGTTAGAAATAAGATTGATATTGTATTGTGTGTAACCTGCACAATGTGGAAAGCTGATATACCTGTGCAAAAACCTTTGCCTCTGTGCTGTCAGTGTGATGTGCTTTCTGCATGGTTATATACTACTAGTGATTTTATCAAAACTTCTAAAACTAAGTTTCATGGTTAAAGATCTGTAAAGGCTGCATAAATGTTAGTTGGCACGTCAAGACAATTGTAGAAAGTTGATGACATGATTGCTATATTTCAGTGTTTATTCCCACTCAACATATACCTTCTAAGCTTTCTTTTTTGTTCAAAGCATGATCTTAAAGAGATGTTTAAGTTATGGATGTAATGCAGGGTCCCTGCACTGTATGGCGCATGTTGGTGGCCCTCTGTGCCCTAGACACATGCACAAGGGGCGAGTTAAAAGCGACAGTGAAAGATGGTTTGGATCCTCTTCATTTCATTTGTTTAGCTTTTCTGTTGTTTTCTCTACTTACATGTATTCCTGTGAATAAATCCTTGTTAAGTTAACCCTTTACTTTTCCTTCCATGTGTATTTTCTTATATACTGTGAATGTGAAAATCTAACTGGTACACTTGATCTTGTGTCCACATGAAAGTGCAAGTCTTTATTAATTTAGATTGCCTGAACAGTGTATCCCATGATGATGAAGGAAAATGGAGAGATTTCTTTTAACTCTGCTGGTCAGAGGTGAAGCCACACCTTTCCATTTTTCAAATGCTGCATAATTAATCTGCAACAAAAACGTTAAGCCATAACAGCCTTTTTGTATTTTTAGTTTCTCACTTTTGCATTGCAGAATGAATACTGGATAACAGTTTTTATAAGAAATTGCTCCTCTTTGCATGGTTCTATTCTTTAAGGGTATTGAATGATACAGCCATTGCACTGAAGTTTTGAGCTGTGTGTGTGAATTTATAAATGCTGTTTCAAAATAGTTTCAAGTGCATGATAGCATGCAGCAAAATTTTTACACATTCCTTTCCCCTCCCTCTGCCCACTTCCACTTTGGCTTTGCAAATTTCAGTAAATGATGTGCTCTTGGAGTCTGGTACATAAACTGAATGGAGTAAATTCAGTAATGCCATAGAAAGCATCTTATTTGTTTTAATTTTGAGTTAGATCAAAAGGGCACATCACATTTTTGCTTTCAAATTCCATTGCTTCATTCAAAGCTCTTAAATTTTGCTTCCTAGTTAATCTCAACCTTCTAAATTGGGTCACTATTTTATTAAATGATAGAACCTAAGTGCTACGAATTACTATTAAAAGTTTGGTAAGGGAAACACCTTAGATACAAACTTTAATATTTTTCTAAGATAGGTATTGGTTAAGTATTTCAGATAAAAATGACAAAAATTTGCTCCAAACATAGAAGATAAAACCAGTCTTTTTATGTATGTATATAGATATATGTGCAGATATATATCTATATAGAGTTATATAATTCAGTGTTATTTGGACCTGTGTTTCATTGTGACAATTATGTGTTGTTTAAAAGCAACACTGTCACTTGTTAGATTAAACTATAGATCCACTTGTGCAAGTGTTTACCATATTTATAGGGATATTTAGAATTGTGCCCAGTAAGGGCTGTCAATCTGGCCTCAGAAAGAAGAGGAGAATTCTTAGTGAAATTTTTTTTAAAAAAAAGCTTAAATAAGGACTACCATCATTTGAGACTGAAACCATTTTTTTCTTGAGGGGGTCCTTTTACTACTACATTATTAAACCATATTTCTAATACTTAGTATAAGAGATTTGCAGAAGCCATTTAAGTTTTAGTTTGAAGTAAGATCCGTTCTGATTCAGCATTAATAGTTGTGATTCAAATTATTGCATCATGGGATATATAAAGCATCTTCTTGTGGTGTAGTCTTGACAGTTTTTGAATGTTGACTGAATGTTCATGGAATTGTGAGTTTGTCTTTGTTACATTCCAGTGTTTCTGCCTCTTGGCATGCTAAAAGCACGGCTTACTTCATCTGCTCCTTACACACTGAATAAAGTGCTGTTAGTGTGCTCAACTACAGAAATAGCCGCTGCTAAGTGATGTAGATTTTCTACTTGAATATTTTTATGTTGTAGGAACCTCAGGAGGTCAGTGTTTACTGTTTTTATATATATGCCTTCTTTTTTCCTGTTTGAGCTTCCCTCTTTGAAGGATTCTAACAGTGAACAAAAGCTGCTGATCAACCTAAGTTGGTAACAGAAAGTGTATTTAATATCATTTAAATGCATCTTTTGGCAGTTCCAAGTAAAAATTAAAATAGTACATGAGCTTAATGCCACAGGTTTTCATTTATGTATTCAGGAAATTAGTCTGCTTTTCATATTGTCTAATCTCTAATGACTTCATACTGTGTAAAAATCATTTTGTACATTTTCTAGTTGGTTATTTTCAAAATAATCAATGTGTAAATAATAATCCTTTAAGAGCCAGTTCTGATGCTTTAGATTATTGCTACTTGATTTTGATGGACACATTAAGACACATCATTTAAGAGTGGAAACAGAAGCTTAATTAAGCCATTGTATCTTTAAAAGAAAAAATTAAGTAGCACTCATTTTGTAATTAACATTGATAGACACTGTGATATTTTTTTGTTAAGACTCTTACTTTTTGCATTGTTCTGAAGTAAATTGCATATACTGTAAAATAGAATCAAATGTATATTTTAAAATTTCAGCTGGCTTTCCTTAATTGGAACTCTTTGCATACTCAGTTATGAAATATTCAGATTCCAGTTTTATCTCAGGTGAATAAATTCTTGTACCCTTTTTTGTTTGGGGGGCACATGCTTGTTAAACTCATTCTTCATTTTTTTATGTATTCATAGAGGAACTTCCTATTAGCCCAATTTTCCTACCCAGTTATTAGCACGGGGATTGTGTAAAGCCTTTATAGGGGAACTACCTGCAGGTTTACCTCGAGATGGGAAGATTTGACTCCCTCATCTCAATCACCCCCTAGCTACACATTCAAGATTAGGCAAATGGAAGATTTTCCTCCCCTAAAATTATTCAAAAGATATTTCATTTAGTACCCTGCATAACTGAAATGGGATAATTGGGCTGATTAAATTTACACTATAAGTATTTCAGATACAGCCTTTTATGATGGGGAAAAATTGGTTTCATATAGGTAATCTATCTTATTCATATTGAATGTATTAACATAACGGTGCAAAAGCATTCTTCCCAAGGGAAGAATGTATCATGCATAATTTCAACTTAAGTCCTTTAAATAAAATACTTTAGATACAGCACTGCATATTAAGTTTATTGCTAATAAAATACAGGAACAACTTAAATGAACATTATCAACTGCTCATTAGTACTATTATTGAAATGTAGGCAGTGAAATCTTTAAGAACCTTACAAGGTTTACAAGGGACTTGGGGTAGTTTAAATCTCCAGAGAGTTACTTACAGTTAACTGCTAAGGATGCCATCTAGTATTGTTAGTTGGACACCAATTTGGTTTGCATACAGATATTCATTACATATTGTGTTAAATATTGAGACATCTCTGATGCCACTTAAGAAAAAGATAAAACATTAGAGAAGGGTAATTTTATTCACCTGTATGCTTTCTAATAATTTGGTGGGGTTTTTGTGCTTTTTTTTTTTTTTTGGCTTTGTATTATATAGGCTTTTTCCCAATTGATATTTATATGTGCTAATTCTTAATATCTAGTCGTAATTGCTAGAATAATTGGTTTATGGTAAGTTGTCATTTATTGTGGTTTGCATCCCCCACAATTATTGTGAATTTTTTTTTAATGAGATGCTTAATTAGCAAAATGTATGCATGATTTGAAGGAAGTTAGAAAATTTTCCAGTGTGTGTGTGCGTTTTTTTTTTTTTAACCTAGCCAAATCTGTTTGCCAAGCACTATATCACTGGTTAGGCAAAACAGTTGTTTACTTTTAAAAAAAATTATTATGCCAGTGTAGTTGACTTACAGTAAAATCCCATTATACCATTTCTAGGTATTCTATACTTTCAGAGATTAACTTGGATCACATCCCAAGAGAGAACATGATACAGTAAAAGTGATTACACAGCTTTTAAAGTTAGGTGTCAGTATTGCCCCCCCCATACCAGCATTATAAAGGGGTACCACTGTACTTTCACCATACTTTTGATTTTCCTCTGAGCATATAACCAAACTAAGGGTGTAGATAATCTTATGAAAGCAGCGATAAGAAAGTACTGTGTAATTAGGTTTACCTGGCACTACCTAAATTTAAATAGATTGTCACTTGCAAGGATAAATAAGTTTAAACATTGTAAATGAATAAATATTAAAAGTTTTTCAACTTAATACTTTGTTAACATTGGGTGCAATAATTTAGTAGTTTAGCATTAGTGAAAACAACTGGATCTTTCTGCTGACAACTTAGGTTGTATGAGTTATGCTTAAAAGCTTTAAATCTAATGTTTCTTGTATCTGCCACACAATGTTAGAATGTTTCCTTCAAACATCCTCCTGCAACTTCTCAAGCTGTACTAAATTGATATATCTTGAAGTCTGACTCTGTGCTAACAGAACTTCATTTTAAATAGAATATGGTTTTAATTTTTGATAAGCTGCTGAATTTTAAAGAAAGTTTTTTGGGGCCACCAAATATTTTGGATCATGCAGAGAATATATATTGTACTGTAGTAATTTTGTATTTACATTTGTATGATGTGACATAATAGATGTGAATGTTAATCACTGCTTGACTGTTAATAAAGTTGTTTAAATATAGATGTTGCACTCTGATTTTTAATGGAAGATTTCAGGGTCCCCCTCATTTTTGTGTCTATAAATTATGGCTGTTCTGCAATGGGCACTTTTGTTGTTTGTTGTCATTCATTTTGAAGATTTATATTTTCTATATTACCTGAACATTTGAACATTTTTCCTATTATTTTAACTTATGTGTTACCAAGATGTGAAATGATTGAACATTGTATCCAACCTTTTTTTCCCCCCTTTAGTTACTGGGTTAAGGGAAACCAGCAAAGTAGGTATTTTTTTTCATTCATGTAAACAAAACTCTTATCTAAGGCTAAAGAAATGGGTGCATGTGTGTGTGTGTGTTTAATTGATGCATTTACTATCATTTTAGCCTTTTAAAATTACGGTAATGCTAATTTTGAAGGCTGCCTATATCTGTCTTACACAAAGGAAGCATTCACTAAATGTGAAATAAAACACAAGTCATCTGCATTATGAAAAATGGGCATTAAGTTGCAGAATTATGGTTGCACATCATTGTAAACCAAAATTAGATGTACTTATTTTCAGGAAGGTTGTTGTAACCCATTTATTTTATTTTATCAGGTATATTCCCTTAGTGTGATTTGTGTATCATTCTTGAAATTGATGCAGCATGTAACACAAATATGTAAGGAAGTGATTATTGGAATTTGGTTATCACATTCCAAAATCCAGCTTTAGGGTAAAAGAATTATTATGGGGGGTGGGGGGGAACAATGTGGCAAGGAAATCTGGGTTAAGTGAATTGCCCAAGGTCAACCAGGAAATGTGTCTGAGATAGAATTTGAACTCAAGTCATCCTGACTCTAGGGCTAGTGCTGTATTTACTGCACCACCTAGCTGCCCCTGAAATTAGTACTTTTTAAAGAAAACATTTATAGTTTATATCATTAGAGAGAAGCATATTTATGTTTCTGTTGCACTTCTATAGAACACTAAACCTGAAGCTAAAATGTTCAATTGTCAAAGCTCTAGATTTTTAAAGTTGATAAAAATAGCTAATCATTTCCTTTATCTACAAAGTAATCTAAATCAATTTACACATTTTAAATACAAGCCTGAAATTTCTGTTATTGGGGGAGTCAGTTTAATAAACTGAAGCAAATTATGGATTATTGTGTGTTATGAAGAATTTCTTAATTGAAATTTGTTGGTCAATTTTTAAGTTAAATGAAGTTTTTTTTTTTTACTCAGGTAAGCGAATTTTAAAATTGACCACTTTTTTCTCTCAAGTATTAGAATAAATATTGACAAAATTAGTTACATTTAACTGTGATTTTAATTAAGTGAATCATAAAATGCTTGGTGTGTCACTAAGTGATTTAATTTTGGAATGAATAGATGTTTCCTTAAGAGCTTCATTTTACTTTGGAGGTTTAAGTTGATGTCTGCGTGGTAGGCTTGGTTGCCTGACATGTAAAAAGGTGCTTTGCATGTTGTAGGAGAGAAGGTAGAAATGTGGAATACACCTAGTGTTTATAGGAACTCTGGTGTACTTTTCCAGTAATCAGTAAGTCCTGCTTACTAAATTACTAGTGTTATACATATATATATATATATATATATATATATATATATATATATATGTACATATACATATAGTTCTTATTTTGTTATACCCTAGTACTAAGGTTAGTACCAAAATTGAGTTGCATGAGATCATTGACAATGTAAATTATACTACTCTTTTTCTTGGTGGACACCCAAATTACTGAAAATTGATAAAAGGATGAGATTAGACCATACCCTGATTCTATAAAATTGGTTCAGATTGTAAAATTGATGGAGTGACTTAGGTTAGATAATCCTCGAACTTATCATTCTATCTGCCCATCTTTTACCAATTCCCAAGCAATATTAAAGTAATGACATCTTTAAAGATGTCCCTCATCCATTTCTAGTGATTTCATTCACCAAGTTAACAATCTCCATCTGGCAAGTAAAATGCCCAGCTAGCTTCTGCTTTACAAAAGCAGCCCATTCTTAGGATACAATTGGGCTCAAATGATCCTAATCTGTTGGGTTAATTTTTCTTTAGGACTAGAGGTTAAATAATCTTACATTTTGTTTCTTCACCCAATCACTGCTATCCTTTCTAGCAGTGATTTCTAACTGGTTTTGCAACATTCAGGGATCTCTACCTTATCTCCCCAAACCCCTGGCCTTAAATTCTTTTTTGAAAGTTTTGAAACTACAGATGGGTTAGCTATCAATTTTTAGGGTTCTATACAATATTAAAGTGCATGTTAAGTAAATATTAGAGCTTAGGTTTAAGTATAGGCTGACTTTTGATGCATTAAATATATCTAAATATTTAATTTCAGAGTTTCTGTCTAACTTCAAAGTTAATGAGGACCAACCTTAGAATTTGAAAATTGGAAAGGGACTATCCAGTCTTTAACATTCTAGACAAGTGGTCATTCTGCTTAGTAAAATAAAGATCTAAAATCATTAAGTTAAAAAAAAAAAAGACGGAAGAGATGACACTACTGACTCAAGCTACACGATTTTTAGAGTAGTTTAAAGAGGTAAAGAAAATTTCCTCAAACCTTATCCGAGATAAAATTTTAAAGGAGAAATAGTCGAGGGTTTGGGCGGGGGGGGGGGGGGTTGTATTGATTTGCCCTTGATTGCTTCAAAGTCATACTATTTACAAAAAAATATTTTCTGTTGACAATGTCAAATAAATTAAATCTAAAATTTTTTCTATAGTTATTCAGTGAAGTCCTCGGCAGAATGTATGAGCAGAAATATTCTCTGAAATATGAATGTGAGTCACAAGACTAATAAACATTTAGAGCTAGAAGAAACCTTGGAGACCACTTAATCCACCTGCCCTCCCACCCCCTCATTTTGCAGGTGATAGAATTCAGAAAGGTTTAGGGATTCTCCTAGGCTCACACAGCTAGAAAAGATCAAAAAAAAAATTTTTTTTTTAAATTCAGGGCATCCTGATTATTGCAAATTGACTGGAATATTTATGAAATACAACTACCCAAAATCAGTTTGGGGAACTGTATTTACAAATACTTAGTTCAAGTAAATTTTAATATACAGGGATGAGGGGGAAAAAACCTAAAACATTTATAGGGGCAGCTAGATGGCTCAGTGAATAGAGCACTAGCCAGGGAGTGAGGAGGATCTGAGTTCAAATTTGGCCTCAGACGTGGCACACTTACTAGCTGTGTGGCTTTGGGCAAGTCACTTAACTCCAATTGCCCTGCCTTCCCTTCTCCAAAAAGCAAAAAAAAACCCAAACACCAAAAACCCCCTCAAAACACAACAAACAGGGATGAGGGAGTAGAGTTCAAAGGGATTGAATGAAAATTAAATTCTGGCAAATTCAGTTTTGAATCCCAAAATAATAGTTTTTCATCTGTGACAAAAAAACTCCTAAGTTCCATTGATTAGGGATTGCTGTCAATCATGTAATAGCCACAGAGAGGGGCTGCAGATTATTACACTGAGAGCACAAACTACACTGATCACATATACAAAATACCAGTGAGATCCCAGCATCAGTTTTAAACTACACTGTGTGGGTTTTGGTTACATAGGATGACGACAATGCAATTTCAAAGAGCAAATGAGGGAAGATGATTTACAGTTCAAAGAACGGATGACTGGAGGATAAGGTCTATGTCAGATAAAACAGGAAACTAACCTGATTGACAGAGGACCTGTAATTGATAAGCTCTATTTTGCAGATTAATTACATGAGGTGCTCAATTCTAAGGTAATTGTAAAATTAAGCCAGAAATTCTTTTAGCACAATCTTCCTTTTTGTCAGCCCTTTCTTCTACCATGACTTGGTGGTGTAGATACCCAATTTTAATAAGTATGGTTCTGCTCTTAAATCTTTTTTACATGAAATACAATCAGATGTGGTCACATTCGATAAATATAATAAACAGATTGCATACAATACTAAGACACAAGCATGCCCTTTTGCCACAGCATCTTGAAGTGTAATTCTAAATCCTATTCACTGAATTGCTTCATTCTGACTTACAAAGCTTTTACTACTAGGTGGATACCATATTTTGGCAACTTCAGTTTCTGAGTTAGGAGTATACTAATTTCAACTGGCTAGGCATTGCAGGCTCAGACTGATAAAATAAGTGGAGAGGAATTATAAGTTTCAATTCCTATTGATGGCTACAATCAGAGTAAGGGTATTCAGTATCTCATTAATAAACATTAAGCTGTAGCTTACAAAGTTCATGCTAGGTTCAAGGGGACATAAAATGACTTAATCAAACATGAAGTGCCTACTATGTCCCAGGACTAAACTAGTAAGCACTAGGGACTCATAAGAAGGACTTGGGGTGGGGGGGGAGCTCCTGCTCCTAAGGCACTATCGAGTGGAGACAATATGCAGAATCTACATACAAACTAGTCAAGTTCAGGATAAACAATAGTGGGGTGATGCTATTACTATCCCCCTGGTTCCATGTCTAGTAACGGATCTGCAGTAACAGCCTGCAAATATTTCAGAGAACACAATTTTAAATATTCTTTTGTGTTCTCTTGTCTCCATTGACTCCCTGTTTTGTAAATGAAGTGTGACTAAAGTAATGACTGATTTTAAGCAAATATTCGAATTTATGTATGTATGTCCTTTAAACCATTTCTATTGGCTATATGCTTCTAACAATGTTGCCCTCATTAAAAAAAAAAACACATCAGTCTCAATTACTTAGATTTTAGATTTAGATTTTTTTAAGCAAGAACATTATGGGGAAAAAAACGTTTTCCTCAAAAAGTTATGAGCAATTTCATCCTCCAGTTAGGTATACAGCCTTTCATATTTGAAGGGGCAATGACTGAGGCTGTATAATGCATAAGTTTTATTGGTCTAAACTTGTGAATTCCTAGGATCGTTCATCTAGAACTGGAAAGGAACTCCCAATTTACATTGCTTCTCTCCACCTCTCCCTCCCCACCCCACTCTCCATTTTACAGATGAGAAAACTTCCAGGCCTGGGGAAGTTGTTACTCGAGATAACACAGGTAAGGATCAGAAGCAGAATTTGAACCCAAGTCCTTCATGACTCCAGAATTGGTGTTACTTTCTGTCAATCCAGATTGGCAACTGTTTTTCAATTTCGTTTTTGGAGACTTGCCCACATTGCTGAGAATTTAGATGACTTGCCTGTCACACAGCCAGTATGTATCTGGGAGAAGTAGTCTTAGGCTCCAGAGTTCGAGTAGTAAAGGAAGGGACCTTTGAGGTCAGTTAGTTCAACTCATTTTATGGAAGAGGAAAAAAGCCTGCCCTAAGAACCATAATGTCATCAGGGTTCATAGTAGGAGTCAAATAAGATGGAGGGCCTGGGAGAGACTTTTGTTGTTTTAATGATGAAAAGAAAGGGGTAAGAGGAGAAAAGGGATAGGCTAGGGAACAAAAGGGGTAGAATGAGGAGAAATTATCTTACACAACAGGAGGGACCTAGTGGAAGTTTATACAAATGAAGGGAGAGGGGGAGAAGACATCATTGAAACTAATTTTGATAACAGAATGAGGCAAGTAGAACCAGAACAATTTATACCAATATATAGTTATATGTGTATATACACAGAATATATGTCTGTATTATACATTACTTATACACACATATTAGTGTGCAGATTATATGTACCTGCATGTGTATATATATGTGTACATATAGGTACATATATATGCAGATTATATATACCTGCATGTATATATACATATATATGATTGCTATTTCTTCTCAGCATGTTTGTTATATACACATACACAACCATATATAGTGATTTAGATTTAGATACAGAATATATTCTGTATATTTTTTCATTTCATATGCATTTCATTTCATATTCACATTTCACATATAATATATGTGTATATAATATGTATATATAATATGTATACAGAATATATTCTGTATCTACATAGATATGAACACAACACACATATTACATATATAGAAAATTATATGTGTACATACGTATCTATATGCTACAACAAACATCTATATGCTAACAAAGTATATGTATGTGTATAAAAACATACTGACATGCTGAGAGGGAACAACAACATAACCTGAAAAAACTCTACATATGTTACATATGAGGGCTAAGACACCAAAAACCCTAATAAGGTAAACTAATAAACTGATAAACACCAAAGAAGGCCAATTCTCTAATCCTTAACATGGTCATTCAACACCTCCTCACCCACTAATGCCCCATTCTGGTAGGGTAGTGGGACCCCAGGCTTATGTTCTGTGATTTATTCAATTCTCTTGCTACTGCTACAGTCTTAGCCAACAACCCCCCCCAAAAAAAAACCACACTCCCCCCTTGACCCAACACTCACATTACTACTCTGTGGCAAAAAGCAACAGCATTCAACTCCATCCTTCTCATTCCCATCCCATACTGAAGAGGTAGAGGCTTAGAAAAGTAGAATCATGCTCTGCCTAGAGCTCACACGCTAAACCATAGCTCAGCCAGAGAACTAAAATATGGAACTGGAGCAGGGTGTCAGACTGTGACTCTCCATCAGATCTTACGGAAAGGTACTGACATCCAACTGGGGCCAATTCTGTCCCCCCAGAAATCACGGGGCAGGAATTGAGGTCATTGAAAAGTGAATTCCCCAGAATGGAGAATTCTGACTGAAGCAACTTTCAGGTTCAGAGCTTGGGGAATCCATTATCAAAGGGGAAGAAGTCAGAAAGTAAGTGATAAGAAAATGTAAGGAAAAAGGACTAAAGTTACCAAAGATCTTAAGAGAAAGAAAGCCTTTTTTTGTTTTTTTGGGTTTTTTTGTTTGTTTGTTTTCAATTAAACAAATGCTTTATTAACTTCTGGTTTACATCATTAATTTCCGCCAGATTTTTGAGTTACAATTTTTTCCCCTACCCACCTCCCCACAATAGCAGTCCCACAAGATATCCCCTCATCCAATCTGCTCTCTCCCATATCTTCTCCCATACCCCCTTCGACTTTACCATTAGGGCAAGGTGAATCTCTGTGCCCCAATGCCTGCACATGAAAGAAAACTTTGTCAAAAAAACAAACAAACCCTGAACATAAACAAATAAATCAAAAAGGAAGGTATTATAAAAGAAAAGAAGATTACCTCTGGGACATCTAAATGGTTCAAACAATTCAGAATAAATATTGCAAAAAATAAATATAGGAAAACGACTGAACACCTGAGGAGCCAAAGGACTGTGTGTATTCCCAAAAGGGCATGGAACCACAACAGAACCGAACTCAGCTCAAAAAAGAAATAAAAATCATAAAAGCAGAATTTGTGGCCTGTACAGCAGAAGTAATTGGTAGAATAGGAAAACCTCAAAGAAACAAAAGAAAAACACCTGATTGCCCTTCACTTCTATGTATTCATATTTCCAACTTGCAAAAAGAAAAGCAAAAATCAGTAAAGTTAAAAGACAAGGAAAACACTGACTATGAAGATAGGATGCAGAGAGATGACTTAAGAATTGAGGTTCTCCCAGAAAAAACACAACAAAGTAAAAAAACCAGAATGCAAGAAGTGATGATGATGATGATGATGATGATGATGATGATGATGATGATGATGATGATAAACCTGCCCAGAATTTGTGAACACAAGAAAGTGCCGATCTAAAGAATCCATTGGTCACTTCTGGGGGTGAAAATGGAAAAAAGGAATTAATAAATTAAGCAAAAATTCCAAACTAATGAAATGGTGACAATCAGGAGGGGGCAGGACTTGAAATAAGGTGAAGAAAATCTGGGAAAAGGATTGCATTAAAATAGAATAAGCAAAAATAACTAGAGACAAAACACTGTCTTTGCAAAGGAAAAAGAGCAAAAAAAAAGTTCTAATTTAGATAAACAAAATTAGAGACAAGTGGAGGAAAATATAAACCTAACTTTTAGTTCAAATATAGATGGATTAGACAAATCTAATAAAACAAAAATGAGTGCAGATTGGACAAGAAAACAAAACACACTTGCTTAAAGCTGAGGTTCAAACACATGGCCAGCAGGCTGCATTGCAGACAGTGACACTCCCCAGTGCTCAGAGCTAGATTAAAATGCAATTGGGAAACACTTAACAAAGTAAATAAAAATATAATAAAACACAGACAATGTTAATATATGGTTTTCTAAGCCAATAGGAGACCAGCAGGGATCCTTATGTTCAGTTTAATGGACTCAGTTTCTATTTGAGTTTGACCCCACTGGCTTAAAAGGAAGCACACCTAAAAAGCAAAGACATACAAGAAATACACTGAAGGGCTAGAAGAAAATTTACTGTGCATCAGGTGAATCTAAAAAAGCAAGCATTGTAACCATGCTGTCAAAAAAAAAAACAACAAAAATTCACGACATAAAAAGAAATAAACAATGAAACTACTTTATACTGAAAGGAATCATGGACAGTAAATCAATATTAATGTTAAACAAATTTGCTCCAAATGCTTTAGCATCTAGATTCATAAAAGGAAAATTAATTTAATTACACCAAGGCACACACAGCAACACAACAATACCTTGAGACTTAAAAATCATTCCCTCAGTTTCAGACAAGTGTTATAAAGATGAACAAAAAGAGAAATTAGACCTAAAAGACTTATAGTTTCTTTTAAATGGGCTTGCTAAACAATATATTTATTTCTCAAAATCACATGCAATTTTGCAAAAGTTGAGCATATAGTAAGGCACAAGGATAGTTGCAAACATATACATTTGAAAATAAATGTAAAAAGACAGAACAGTCATCATCCTTTACAAACCATGATGCAATAACAAACAGTAACCAATTTAAGGAGCACAAACAAAAAACATTAGCCCAAATGGAAGCTTGGCAATTGAATCCTAAATAGTAAATAGGTCAAAGAACAAATAATAGAAATAATGCTTATATAAAAAAGAATGATATTGATGAAACACCAAAATTTCTGAGATGCAACTAAAGCAGTCCTCAGGAAAAAAAATAAAAATTACATCCCTGTGATATGGCCAACATTTTCCTGATGCAACTTCCTTCAGTCCCAGCTTCCCTGATGCAACCTCCTCTCCCTTATACCCCACAACCTGACTGGCTCCCTGACATAGCCTCCTGGTCAAGAGGCATGCAAAGTCCCAGCTACAATGTGGTCTGGGCATTTCAGACTGGGTGGGTGCCTGAGACACCTGAGTCATCATATCTTGATGACTTACATATTCTTGCTGTGCTGTGGCAAAGTAAAACTCCTCCTTTGTTAAATATTTAGCAACTGGCAAGTACCTCTTTTTGTCCCAACATCAAACCTGGACTACAACTCCAATATGTGGTACATTCTTGGCAGGTTGGGACAAGAGCAGATAACCTCCTGGTTCACACATAATTGACTTGGAGAAATAGCCCAGCAAAATATAAAGGGGAGGGAGGGGTGGAGCCAAGATGGCGGAGTAGAAACAGCATGTCCAAGACACTCTCCCCCCAGATCACCTCCAAACTATGTAAAAGGGGACTCTGAACAACTTCTGGAGCCCCAGCACCCACAGAACAACACAGAGAAGCTAACCTCCCACTGAGGACAGCCCAGCAGCCCTGCAGGAAGGACCAGCGCAGTGCTCTGGGAGCTAGCAGTGCAGCGCACAGCACACGGAGAGCCGAGCCCAGGTCTGCATGAGCTGCGGTTTTAGCCCCAGGTCGGCAGGACCAGCAGCCTGGTGGAGGGACCCCAGAACACCAGCAGCTGTGGCAATTCCAGAATTATTAACACAAACAGGCCTAGGACAAAGTGAGAGGCTAGTGCCCTATGGACTTTGGGACTAGTATTTGGGGAAAAAGTCGGCTTCCTCCCCTAGGGGCTAGAAGCCGCTGAGGAGACACACCATTTTGCAGTTTTCAGTGGCAGCTCCAGCTCCTGGACTGTGAACTGTAGGGAGATCCAGTGATCAGTCTTGGGGGGTAATTGCTCTTGCTTTAACCTCCCTGGATCTGGATTGTGGTCTGGAGTGGAGGTCGTGGGGTGGGTATGCAGCTTGCCAGAAACGGAAGTTGTGAAGACCCCAACATTCTGGATGGAAGCTCCCCTGTCTGGTGGCAGAGTCCAACTGTGGCAACAAGCCCAAAAGTCAAGTAATTAAGTGGCAACATGCCAAGGCAAAGGAAACAAAATAAACAGAAAAATGCAACCTTAGACTCCTATTTTGGGGGCAAAGAGGATCGAAGCATGGAACAGGAAGACGACTATAAGGTCAGAAATCCTGCTCCAAAAGCCCCAGTGGAAAATAGGAGCAGGTTACAGGCCATAGAGGACCTTAAGAAGGACTTTAAAAATCAAATAAGAGAAGTGGAGGAAAAATTGGGAAAAGAAATGAGAAGGATGCAGGAAAAGTATGAAATAAGAGTCAACAGCCTGACTGAGGAAAACAACACCTTAAAAATAGACTAACTCAAATGGCAAAGGAGGCCCAAAAGGGCAATGAGGAGAAGAATGCCTTAAAAAGTCCAATTTGCCAGATGGAAAAAGAATCTCAAAAGTTCACTGAGGAGATTCATTCCTTCAGAGTTAGACTGGAGCAAATGGAAGCTAGTGACTTTATGAGAAATCAAGATGCTGTTAAACAGAACCAAACAAATGAAAGCATAGAAGGCAATGTGAAATATCTCATGGGAAAAACCACTGACCTGGAAAATAGATCCAGGAGAGACAATTTAAAAATTATTGGACTACCTAAAAGCCATGATCAAAGAAAGAACCTAGAAATCACCCTTCAAGAAATTCTCAAGGAAAATTGCCCTGATGTTTCAGACCCAGAGGGCAAAATAGAGGTTGAAAGAATCCACAGATCACCTCCTGAAAAAGATCCCAAAAAGAAAACTCCCAGGAATATTATAGCCAGGTTCCAGAATCCCCAAATCAAGGAGAAAATACTACAAGCAGCCAGGAAGAAACAATTTCAATATTGTGGAAACACAATCAGAATAGCCCAGGACCTGGAAGCTTGTACACTGAGGGATCGAAGGGCATGGAATATGATATTCCAGAGGGCAAAAGAACTGGGAATGAACCCAAGGGTCACCTACCCAGCAAAACTGAGTATTTTGTTTCAGGGGAAAATATGGTCATTCAGTGGAATAGAGGACTTTCAAGCATTCTTGAGGAAAAAACCAGAGTTGAATAGAAAATTTGACATCCAGACATAAGAAGCAAGAGATGCCTGAGAAGGTAATCAGGGAAAAGAAATCAAAAGGAACTTATCAAAGTTGACCTATTTACATTTCTACATGGAAAAACAATAACTGTGTCTGATGAAACCTTTCTCAGTATGTAAATAATGGAAGAAGGGTGTATATGTGTATATATGTTTACAGTTATACATGGATAGAGGGCACAGGTTGAATTTGGTGGGAAGGGATGATACTTAAGGGGTGAAGTTATGAGGTGAGAGAGGAGAGTGGCAAGAGGAGATGGGGAGAGACAGGGTAGGGTATACTATCTCATGTAGAAGAAGCAAGGGGAAGTGGCTGCAGGGGAGGGGAAGAATAGAAAGGCAAAAAGGCAAAACCATATTCTCATTGAATCTGGCTCAGGGAGAGAATGACATACATACTAAATGGGATATCTCACCCTGCTGGAGAGTAGGGGGAAGGGGGATGAGAGGGGGGATGATGGAGGGGAGGGCATTCTTGGGGGGAGGGGAGGTTGGAAGTACCCACTATAGAAGAGGGACAGGATCATGTAGGGAATGGACCAGGTGGGGGGTGGGATGAGTGGGAGGGAATTATAAGCAGCCTTCTACAATATATCTACTATGATAATGTTTTGCATAGCTAGACATGTACAACATATACTGAATTACTTATCTTCCCAGAGGGAATGGGTGACAAGGGAGGAAAGGAATGGATCTGAAATTCGAGGTCTTAAAATTAAATGTTTCAAATATATATAAATACTATTATTAATACTCTTTTGCATGTAATTGGGAGATAAGATGTGCAGGCATTGCGACACAGAGATTCACCTTGCTCTAATGGAAAAGTCGAAGGGGGTATGGGAGAAGATATGAGAGAGAACAGATTGGAGGAAGCGATATCTTGTGGGACTGCTATTCTGGGGTGGTGGGTAGGGGAAAAAACGGGGGAAAAATTGTAACTCAAAATCTGGTGGAAATGAATGATGTAAACCAGAAGTTAATAAAGCATTTGGTTAATAAAGATTAAAAAATATATAGAGGAGGGTTTAATTATCAGATGGTAGGATACTTCATCACTCACTTTTGTAAGGACCCCTCAACTATTATGAGGATTCTGTGGGATCTGGAGCAGTATTCCACTAAAGCAGAGGAATTAGCTTGGTGGGTGCTAGAGAAGGCTACCCAGGATGGTAAAGAAAGTACCAAGGCTAGCATGTTGTTGACTATTCTTCACAAGTTGGACTGGCAATATAAATAAATTGGGCCTATAAATGTGGAGCCTAGAAATAGAGTTGTCCTTGACTTTGAGGGACAATGCAGTGAAAATCTAATTGAGCTGGTGGTCAAGCAAGAAATCTTTTTTAATGTGCATGGGGATGGGTCAGGGAGCACTCTAGCCACAAACCAACCCTCAGACATAAATCAGCAACCTGGTTCAGGTTCCTGCTAAAATCTTAGCTATGAGATTGAAAGAGGGCAGACTTGGGAGGGATACTGGGACACTCCTTCACAAGGTAAGAAAGTTGCAGGCTTATCCTATCACTACTTCCAGAAAGAGACCAGTGATACCCTGTCCTGATGGAGTAGGCTGTGGGCAGATCTTCAAGGTGCTTGAGTGTTTGCAGAAAAAGTTCAAACAGAAACCTGAAGAATCCCTGGAACAATGGTTCCTGAGGATATGGTTTAAAGGAAGCTTCCTACAATAGACTTCCACTGGGGGACCTACTTTTCCCTAGCTAACTACATTTGTTAGAACATCCAGAGGTGACATTTTCTTCATCCCTTTTTAGATGGTGGAGATGGGGAATTATTTGCATCTTGCTCTATCAAGATGAATTCTACTGGTAGCCAGCTCAAAGGTGGGTATATGCAAAAGAGAGGGTGAAATTCCTAAAGGAAGCAGATTTGATACATTGCCATTGCCTCTCCCCTATCCCCACACCACAAAGACCTGCCATATCCTATATCCATCCAGTCTCTGGCACAGTTAGATCCTATCTTCTAGGGGGAGCCCTATCTGAATGGTTTCAGACTTTAGCTATGGGTCTTCCCCATCACACAACTGGACAAGTTGACCAACTGGTGAATTTTAAATAGGAGGCTGGGACAAGTGTGGCTTGGGCTGACTCTTTGGAAATAGAAGTCATAGAACATGCAGCTGCTCTGCTAGGGAGATGAAATCAACCTCTGGAGGGAGCTTTGTATGTGGCTCCTGAAACATGGGGTTAATAAGAATGTAGGTGATAATTTTTGAAGAGGGACAGGGTGAAAGGAAAGAGAGAACAGAACAATTGGGGGATGGGGATAGGATGGAGAGAAATATTGTTAGCAAATGTAACAATGGGGAAAAATTCTGAAGCAAGTTTCTCTGATAAAGGCCTCATTTCTCAAACATAAACAGAACTGAGTCAAATTTATAAAAATAAGAGCTATTCCCCAGCTGATAAACGATCAAAAGATATAAACAGTTTTCAAATGAAGTAATCAAAGTTATCTATAGCCATATAAAAAATGCTGTCACTGTTAATTGGAGAAATGTAAATCAAAACAATTCTGAGGTACTACCTCAAACCTATTAGACTGGTTAACAGAACAGAAAAGGAAAATGACAAATGGTGCAAGGGATGTGGGAAAAATGGGGCATTAATACACTGTTAGTGAGGTGTGAGCTGATTTAACCACTCTGTACATTAATTTGGAAGTATATCCAAAGGGCTATAAAACCAAGCACATCCTTTGACCTAGCAAAACCCCTACTAGGTCTGCATCCCAATAGAGATTTTTTAAAGGGTCTTTATGTACAAAAATATTTACAACAGCTCATTTCTGAGGGCAAAAAATTGGAAATTGAGGGATATCCATCAATTAGGGAATGGCTGAACAAGTTGTAGTATGTCATTGTGATAGAATACTGTTGTGCTATAGAAAATGTGGGATTCTCTCTGAAAAGCCTTCAAAGTCTTCCATGAGCTGATGCAAAGTGAAATGTACTGTGTACAAAGTAGTAGTAATATTGTAAAATGATCAGCTGTGAATGACAGCTATTCTCAGTAATACAATGATCCAAGACAACTCTGAGGGACTTGTGATGAAAAATGCTGTTTATCCCCAGAGAAAGAACTGATAGTGTCTGAATACAGATTGAAGCATACTTTTTTGCTTTCTTTATTTTTCTTGAGGGTTTTTTTCTATGTTTTCTGTCATAACACGACTATTATGGAAATGGTTTGCATTGTATAACACTGTATATTGTATAGGTTGTACACATTGTATAACCTATATTGAATTCCTTGCCTTCTCAATGAGGAGGGAAAGAAGAAAGGAGAGAATTTGGAATTCAAAATTTTAAAAACAAGTATTAAAAACTGTTTTTATGTATAACTGGGAAAAAGTAAAATAAGATAAAAATACTAAATAAGAATGTAATTGATGGCCAGTACATGGAGGTGTTAGTAAAAACTGTACAGGGAAATTAAGCACCAGAGCACCACTCAAGCCTCCAAAGCCCTTGCCCCATTTGGATCTTTCAGTGGAAGCTACAGGGGGCAAAACATGGAGAAGGAACTATAGGCTCAGTATTTATGCAAGCCCTTTTAGCATTCTCTAGGCATATTACTGTGGGTAGGGCCAAATGGAAACCCTTATTTTCCTGAACCTGAACCATCCCAAGTAGTTAACACTATACAATATTGGGTCTCCAAGGAGGTAGAAGACATTTCTTCTCTAGTAATGTAGATGAAAGAAGCAAGAGTACTTCATCATACTAGTTCCCTTACAACTTTGTGTCACCTGTGAGGAAGGAAGGGGCTACTTGTCAGATTTCAGTGGACTACAAACAAAGTCATCATGCCTATCTCTAAAGCTATTCCTGATATCATCAATACCAGGTAGTCCATGCCCATGGTGAATGGTATGGGGCTATCAACAGTACTAAGTGGTTTTTTTCCCTCTCTTCATGTGACTAAGACTAATCAGGAACAATTTGCTTTCACCTGATGAGTCCCATAAACCTACACTGCTCTTTCTCAGGGCTATCTGAACTCTCCCTCATATTGCCACGTTATGGTAGGCAGAGATGTGAAAGAGACTTCCCTTCCTGGGAGCAATTCCTTGGTATGCCAGTTCCTTGGTCTACACCACTACATTGATGACATGATGTTGGCTGAGACTGATAAGAGCACATTGACAGGGGCCCTAATTCAGATGGTGGCCTATATGGAGTACAATGGGGTAGGAAATCAATCACAAGAAATCCAGCAAGAGTCCAGCATACTCAGTCAATTTAATACAGTGGTGAGGAAAACCTAGGGGATTTCAGGAACAGTCCAGAATAAGCTACTGATAATTTGACTTCCAAATTCTAAGACTCCAGAGATTTATTGGACTCTTTACATTGTGGAAAACCCACATTCCCCATCTAGCTATCGTAATTCTCCTCATTAACTGAGTCATCTACAAGTCTATGTCTTTCAGGTAGGGACTGAACAGGCTACTGGGAGATGTAAAGCAGGCTGTCTAGCAGTCTCTCCCCTTGGGCCCTATGATTTTGCAAGATCCATCTCTCTTGGTATCAATGTCTCTGTCCATAAGCACCAGGCTGAGTGGCACTTTTGCCAGGCACTAAGGGATAGCCACAACAAAGCACTGTTAGGTATTTGGAGGTTCAAGCTCCATAGAGCAGTCACTAACTGCTTTTGAAAGGTAGTTGTATGCCTTTTATTGAGCCCTAGTTGTTGTTGAACATACGACGCAAGGTCATACAATCACCCTTTATCCAGAGTTGTCTGTTATAGCTTGCGTGATGCAAGATGGGAAAAGCTTCTATTGCTAAAATGGAAATGGTATATTACAAATCATGCTTACTTGGGTCTCTCTGGTGTTAGCACTCTTCACAAACAGATGGTGACTATGAGAGAACCTAAGGCCTCCAATCCAGACCGTAGACCCCTCCCTCCTCCTTCTGACCCAATGGGCTCCTACCTATCCTTATAGAATACCTGGATTCCAAAAAATATTATTTTGCCTGGTTAACCAATGGTTCAACCCCTCTCTCAATGACAAGAGAGGCATACACAGCTGGATTTCAGTAGCCACTAATCTGGTAACTGAAGCTATCCTAGGGAGTAGGGGAATTGGTAAGTCTTTCCAGTTGATGAGCTCCAGGATCATGGCTGGCATGTGAGAGAGCCTTGGGCAATGAGACAAAGATCTTTATCTATACTAGTTCCTGGGCAGTGGCTATGTGTCTAGCTAAGTGGTCTGACTGATCTTGTGATTGTTGTACATTAGGTAACCCAGGCCCAGAGAACACAGGCTCTTTCCTTTGGAGTTAAGGCCAAAGGAAGAATTTTGCCAGTGCTTTATGTTACATAGTTGTTTGTGAGGCATGTCAGCACCCATTAGACACAAATGCCAAACAACCAATTAGAATTGTTACAAGAACAGCAGAAATTGGGGAATGGGTCCAGTGTCAACTTGGACATTTGGGCTGTGGTACCAAGTTGTGCTGGGCAAAGGACCACATGATGCTCCTCACTAAGGAAAAGAACTATTCCTAACCGAAGTGGCCCTTGACCTGTCCCCAACTGGCAAAATGGAACTCTCCCATCTCGGGGTATGAAGTTTGCCCCTGTTGATTAACAGCTGCATCATTATGCCTCTGACTATATATGTCATATGTCCAACCTCCCAGAAGCTATGTCTGTGAAAAATTGATGCTTTGTGTCCAGTAGTTTCTTGGATCTAGGTCACTAGGAAATTTATTTGATAAGAATGGACAGTTTCTTTTAATATAGTTCTTGCTGATCCTCTCCAGTCCTTTGTTATTCTTTCTTCATTACAGAGGTGCCTTGACCCCGAGGTTCTTGCCCCATCAGAGGGCTCCATATGACCTGGAGAAATAGCGCAGGTCCCTTTCAATTGGTAGACTGCTAGTCCTCTGGGATAATTCAGGAAACACCTTCAGAAAAAGGGTGTGAGAGTTCAAGGTATGGTATTGTTGGAGGGCATTTTGCTTTCATTTTCTTTTTTTCTAAGTTCAATTTCATTTTCAGTTCTAAATTCTGTCCCTCCCTCACCCACTGATAAGCCAATATATATATATAATCCATTACAAATATGTAGTCATGAAAAACAAATTTCCATATTAGTCATGTTCCAAAAAAAAAAGGCAAGAAAAAGAAAGAGAAAAAATATGCTTCAGTCTTCACTGAGTCCATCAGTTCTCTATTGGAAGGTGGATAACATTTTTCATCTTAAGTCCTTTGAAATTGTTGTGGATCACTGTATTGATCTTAGTAGCTAAGTCTCACATTTGGTCATCATTGCAATATTGCTGTTACAGGATAAATTGTTCTCCTGGTTCTTCTCACTTTACTTTGCATCAGTTCATATTAATCTCAGGATTTTCTGAAACCATCATTCTTATCATTTCTTAAAGTACAATAGTATTCCATTGCGGGGGTGGAGTCAAGATGTTGGGGACTTCCTCAGGCCTCTGGCTTTGACCTCCCCCAATTCATGTAAAAGGGAACTCTGAACAAACTTTGGAGCTACAGAACCCACAAAATGACACAGAGACGCTAACCTCTTACTGAGGACAGCCCAGCAGCCCAGCAGGGAGTGGCTAGCACAGTGCTCTGGGAGCTGAGTCCAGGACCCCATGAGTCAGAGGTTTTAGCCCCAGGGCAGCCGGACCAGCAGCCAGCTGGAGGGACCCCAGAACACCAGCAGCTGTGGTGTTTCCAGAATTACCAACACATAGATGCCTAGGACAAAGTGAGAGGTTAGTGCAATATGGACTTTGGGACCAGTATTTGGGAGTGTATCAGCTTCTTCCCCTGGGGGCAAGAAGCCACTGAGGAGCTGCGGCACAGCTACCATTTTGCAGCTTCAATTGCAACTTCAGCTCCTGGCCTGTGGACTGTAGGGGGATCTGGTGATCAGTCTTGGGGGTAATCGCTCTTGCTTTAACCTTCTTGGATCTGGATTGCAGTCTAGGGTGGAGGTCCTGGGGTGTGTGACCAGCTTGCCAGAGTGTGTGGGGGCTTCAGAGAGGGCACCCAACTAATACCTCCAGCAGTTGAGAAGACCCAACGTTTGGGACGGAAGCTCCCCTGTCTGGTAGCAGAGTCCTACTGTGGCAACAAGCCCAAAAGTCAAGTAATTAAGTGGCAACATGCCTAGGCAAAGGAAACAAAAAAGCCAAATTTGCTAGATGGAAAAGGAATTTCAAAAACTCACTGAAGAGAATAATTCCTTCAAAATTAGATTGGAGCAAATGGAAGCTAATAATCAATCAAGATACTATAAAACAGATCCAAACAAATGAAAAAATAGAAGGCAATGTGAAATTTGTAATTGGAAAAACCACTGACCTGGAAAATAGATCTAGGAGAGATAATTTAAAAATTATTGAACTACCCGAAAGCCATGATTTAAAAAAAAAGAGCCTAGACAACATCTTTCAAGAAATTATCAAGAATTCTACATACAAAATCACTCCAAAAAACAATGTTAACTTTATTGTAGAGTACTGTGCTCTCTCTTTATTCCTGCCCTTCAGTTTGGTGTTTGAAGCCTCCGAACTCCCTACCAAACTGAAAAAACCCAAACCAAACCAAACCAATCCAAAAAAAATCTAAAAAACAACACTCCCAGGAAAAACTGAAGAAGGACCTGGTGGTACTGTCTTCCCTGGGACATGGAAGAACTTTGATTCAGATCTTTGTCTGTTTAACCACCTGCATGACTGTCAGCTCACTTGTCTGTCTTTTGTTCCTAGGTTTTCTAGGCCCTCAATCTAATTAGATTTCCTCTAAAACTCCAAGTGATAAGGGGTTACATGTATGGTCTCACCATTTAATAATGTAAATAGTTTAACCTTGTTTACTCCCTTACGATTTCTCTTTCAGGTTTGCCTTTTATGTTTCTCTTGAGACCTGCATTTTAACGTCAGATTTTCTATTCATCGCTGGTCTTTTTGTCAGAAATGTTTAGAAGTCTATTTCATTAAAGGTTCATTTCCTACCCCCCACCCCCAATAGCATTATACTGAGTTTTCCTTGGTAGATTATTTTTTGTTATAATCCTAGATCCTTTGTCTTTCCAAATCATATTCCAAGCCCTCTATTAGTGGTGGCTGTTAAATTCTGTTTGATCCTGACTGTGGCTCTGAGGTTCTTGAATTCTTTCTTTCTGTCTACTTTAATAGTTTCTCCTTGACCTGGAAGTTCTGGATTTTGGCTATAATGTTCTTTGGAGTTTTCATTTTTTTTTAGGAGGCAACTGGCAAATTTTTCCAATGTCTTCACACTCTTGGTCTGAGCTACTGGGGCATTTTTCTTTATAATTTCTTGCAATATGTCTGGAATCTTTTTTTCTTCTTTTTTTTGCTTATGGCTTTCGGTTAGTCTGGTGAATCTTAAACTATTTTTCCTCAATTTTTCTGGTCACTTTTTTTCCTAGAACATATTTAACACTATCTTCTATTTTTTGCAGTTTTTTAAACTTTATTTTATTATTTCTTTATGTCTCAAGGAGTCATAAGTTTCCACTTGGTTAATTACAATTTTCAAGTAGTTCAGTGACATGTTCTACCTCTTTTACCAAGCTGTTAATTCTCTTTCCATAATTTTCTTGCACAGTTCTTAATTCTCTCCCTATGTTTCCCCTACTGCTCTCATTTGGTTTTTAAAATCATTGTTTAACTGTACTAAATCTTTAACTTTTATAGGAATTCTTGTTGGGCTTGTATCCAATCTGCCTTTCTCTTTGAGTCTTTGCTTCTAAATGTTTTCAAGTCACTGTCTTCTGTGTTTGTGCTTTGGGCTGTCACCCTAGTAGCTCATTTATTATCAGGTTCTTTTTTGTTGTTGTTGTTCATTCTTCCAGCCTACTTCTTGCCTTTGGACTTCATGACAGTGTTGGGTTATGATCAGTTCTGGGTGGGCGCATGTCTAACCTGAACTTCTGTCCTTTTATGTCCTTCAGCTTTTTTTCATAGCTCATTTTGGGAGCTTGCAAGTTTTTAGTGCTCCCAAAGTTGTGTAATCTGGGGAGAGGCCTATTCAGTGACTTTCTGGTTTGAGGTCTGCAAGTTCCTGACCTAGGCTGACTTGTGTTGTCTTGCATGTGGTTGAATTTCAGTAGACTGCTACAGGACTCAGTCATTGATAGTCCACTAGGACATTGCTGCAAGTTCAACACAACAGAATTGCTGACTCCCTTAGTCTTAGTCTCTTGCTCTGATTATTTAAAGGCCCTGCTCTGCTTCTGGGCTTAGAGCCACACAACTACGTTTCTGGAACTTATTCATTGCTCAGTACGCAACAAAGCCCCATGCTTGTTAGTGATTGTACCTCTCTTCCCTAGATCCTGTGACTCCAAACTGGTTTATGGGCAACAGTGCAGTTGTTCCTGCTCTTACAGCTAGTTCAGGGTCCCCTGGAATCAACCTTTCAACCCTCTGTCTCAGCTCCCTTTCTATCCCTGGGCACTGGAATTCTCCTTATCCCTGCTGCCACTGCTCTCACCATGATGCACTTCCCGCTGATCTCTACTGCAGTGTCTAAAGACCCTATATTTCCAATTTCCAAATAGAACATTATATTAATTATAAGATCTTTAGTGGGACTACTGAACAGACATTTCACATTCTCTGTGGATTGCACTGAGCAATTCTGCACTGACCATGGGGGTCAGCAGAGTCAGAATTTCCTGTTAAGCCCAGGTATTATTTTAGTTCTCTAGTTACAACATCTTACTTTTCATAGGTTTTTTTTTCTTTCAAAAGTCAGCTCTTAAGGCAACTCTCTTCATTTGGGCAGCAGGTGCTTGCTTCACTCTGGAACTCTTTACACTCACAAAGTAAAACCCAAGGCTAGAAAATTTCAGTTCTCAGGACAGTAGTCCTGTGCTAATAAAAGTAGACCTGTGCTAATAAAAGGAAATGGCAGATGAAAGAGACCAAGAATAAGGGAGTTTAGGGATCCTAGTTTTAGGATTGCTTGTGTGAGCCTATCTCCCAGTGCCACCTGCAGCTGCTGCAAGTTGCTGTTATTGATGTGGGAAGCAAAAGGGGAAGCCAGTTCCATAGCTGATTCTTATAGGCTACAGAGGCCATCAATGCAATTTGCCATTGGTGCTATGGACAGAGTGGCAGATTTGGAGTCAGGAAGACCCAAGTTCAAAATTAGCTCTAAACCACTTATTAGCTGTGTGACCCCAGCAAGTCACTCTATCTCCCTCAGTTTCCTCAACTGTAAAATGGTGATAATAATAGCACCTACCTCATAGGATCAAATGAGCTAATATTTTGTAAAGTGCTGAACACAGTGCTAAGTTGTGAGGATCAAATGAGATGCTATCTGCAAAGTGCTGTGTGTGTGGTGCATCTCAGACAGTAGCTGCTAAATAAATACTCAGTCCTCTTTCGCTCTCTCCTCCTGTAATTTAATGTTTTGAGAGAACTGCATGGGGCATTTAGAGGTGAAGTGATTTGCCCAAGGTTATACAATATGTATTAGAGTCAAGACAGAAACTCAGGTATTCTTGATTCAAAAGCAGTATTGCTAGGTCCAAGAGTATGAACAGTTTAGTAACTTTTGGGGTTCCAAGTTGCTTTCCAGAATGGTTGGACATAGCTCAACTAACAATGTATCATTTTGTCTGTTTTCCCAAAGCCCCTCCAACATGTCTTTTCCTTGCTTTGTCATCTTTACCAATTTAGGGTGTGAGATGATGCCTCAGGTTTGCTTTATTCATATTTCTTTGATGATTAATGATTTGGAGGGATTTTTATATAGCTATTGATAGCTTCCCTTAGTACCTGCTTATTCATATCCTTTGACTATTTACCAACTAAGGAATGGCTCTTATGCTTATAAAATTTAATCAATCTCTTTTACAGTTTAGAAGTGAGACAGAAATTTGCTGCAAAGATTTTTTCTGTTTACTGCTTCCCTTCTAATCCAAGTTATGTTGATTTTGTTTGTGCAAAAACTTCTAAATTTTATATAATAAAAATTGCTTATTTTATCTTTTGTGATCCTATCCCCTGCCCATAGATCTGAAAGGAAATTTTTCTCCTGTTCCTCTAATTCATTAATGATGTGTCATATTATAGTTAAGTCATGTATTAATTTATTTTTGTTTTTTTGCTTTTTGGAGGGTTATTGGGGTTAAGTAACTTGCCCAAGGTCACACGGCTAGGTTTTTGTTTGTGTGTGTTAAGTGTCTGAGGCCGGAACCCAACTCAGGTCCTTCTGACTCCAGGGCTGATGCTTTACTCACTGCGCCACCTAGCCGCCCCCCCCATGTATCAATTTGGAGCTAATCTTGGTGTATGATGTGAGATTAGAGTTCTAAACCTAGTTTTGGACAAACTTGCTTTCCAGTTTTCCTAGCAGTTTTTGTTGAATCAAGTCCTTACTATAGCACTGGGATTTTGTGGTTTATCAAACATCAGGATACTAGACTGGTTTATTTCTATATATTGTGTAACTAATCTGTTTTCCTCAGTACTCATCAGGATCCTCTGGATCCCTCTGATTAGAAGGAAAAGGGGAGAGCTCCTCCAAGAAGCTTCATTTAAAGAGAGGATGTATGCTAGCCATCTTTTCATTTCCCACCCAGCTGCCCTTCTCTGAACTTTGCCATGCTCCTTATGCAGAATAATTTTCTTCCCCCTTTTTCAGCTTCATTTTGTGTATTGTCTTCCCCATTAGATTGTAAACTCCTTGAGGGCAATGACTATCTTTCTTTTTTTATTTTTTAAAATTAATTTCTTTATTTACTTTTAGTTTACATCATTCAGTTCCACAATCCCTTGAGTTTCAAATTTTCTCTCCCTCCTTCTTCCCTCCCTCACCCAGGACAGCATGAAGTCAAACACTGAATCTACAAATACCTTAAATATTAGATCGTAAAGAATTATAACCAATGGAATGAATAATGGGAAAGAGGAAACAAAACAAGAAAAAGAAAGAGAGCAAGTAGCTTACTTCAATCTGCATTCAGACTCTGCAGCTCTTTCTTTGGATGTGGATCTCTTTCCATCATGAGTCTTTTGGAGTTGAATGACTATCTTTCTTTTTCTTCCTCTTATCCCCAGTCCTCAGCACAGACTGGCATGTAGCAAGCATTTAATAAATGTTTATTGACAGACTATTCCTGTAATCAACTTTTCCAATTTTTTTTTCTTTTTTCAGGAGGAAGGCAGGGTAATTGGGGTTAAGTGACTTGCCCAAAGTCACACAGCTAGTAAATGTTAAGTGTCTGAGACCAGATTTGAACTCAGGTCCTCCTGTCTCCAGGGCCAATGCTTTATTCACTGCACCACCTAGCCGCCTCCCAATTTTAAAAAATATTTTCAATTTAGGGGCGGGTAGGTGGCACAGTGAGCAGAGTGTCGGCCCTGGAGTCAGAAGGACCTGAGTTCGGATCTGGCCTCAGACACTTAATGCACAAACAAAAAAACCTAGCTGTGTGACCTTGGGCAAGTAACTCAACCCCAATTGCCCTCCAAAAAAGCAAAAAAAATTTTTTTTCTTTTTCAATTTTTAGCCAGTACCAAATCATATTGACTGCTTTGTGGTGTAGTTTGAGACCTGGAACTCCAAGGCTTCCTTCATTCTCATTTTTCAATGATTCTCTTCTCAATTTGTTTCCCTGGTCATGTTTTTTATATGAGGCAACTAACTTTTTCTTTTATTTTTTCAGTCTTTTGACTTTATTTTTATATTTCACGTCTCATGGAGTCATTACATTCTATATAGTACACTTAATTTTCAAGGAGTCTGTTATTTGGATGAGGTTTTGTACCTCTTTAATAAGTTGTTTATTCTTCTTTCAATCTTTCTTCCTAAGTTCAGTTCTTTTCCAACTTTTCCCTCTAGCATTCTAATTTCATTTATAATTTAAAAAAACTTTTTTCTTGATTCCTGCTGAATATTTCCAAGATTCTAGTTTACCCTGTGGCAAGCTGCATTTTTCTTTTTGGCTTTGCTTATAGCTGTTTTGGATTTATTTTCTTCTAGGTTTGTGTTGGGAATCCTTGACACCATAATTTTTTATTGTGAGTCTTTTGGTTTTTTATTCAGTCTTCCAGCCTTAATTTACAAATGGAAAGGTTTTGTATTAGGGTCAGGCTCTTCTGGATGGAATATCAGTGTCTTAATAGGTCAACTTTTATATACTCTGGAGTCCTGTTGATGTTTTCTCAGGATATCAAATGCTGTGTTCTTCAAAAATGCTATCAGAGGTGCTTTAGCCTGTGAGTGTGTCAACTTGTGTTCTAAGCAGGACAAAGCCTGAATGTTGCCCTCTTGGTCTGTTTTGCAAGTTCCTAATCCAAGTCTGAATTCAGGCAACATAACCTTGGGCTTGCCCCTTGTTGGAGCTTCAGCAAATTGCTTCTGGTCCTAGATCCCATCAGTGGACTGGAAGGCTCTGATGATTCAGAAAGGCAGATCTACAGGTTCCCTGAGTCTGAGCTCCCTGCCCTGACCCCACAATGCCTCAGAATGGGAATGGGGGCTGAATCTTAGATTTCATTTTAGAGTCAGTATCATACAGTTCCTGCATGTTTCTGTTCTTGCTCTTTGCCCAATACACTGCTTCAAGCGTTGGATCTAAGTCTAAGTTGGATCTACTAGATAACTAACCAGTTATAACTAACTCTTTGCCCTGAAACAGAGTCACAAGTTAGTTTCATACTTAGCTGTAAGTTTCCACCTAAATCTCGATCTTCCCATCTAAGTTGGATCTGTTACCCAACTTGAGAGTCAGAACTCCATAGCTTCAGGTTGGGGCTGTTCTTGCTCTGTGCCTCTTAGACTCATGCCCAGTCCCTCTTAGACTCATGACCATTCCTTATTGTGAAAAACAGCCCCAGATTGGCTCACATCTTGCTACAAGTCTCTTCCTAAATCTATAACTGGATCTGTAGCTCAGCTTTGAGGTCAAAAAGATGCTAGCTGGCTCTTATTCCTGCTCCCTAGGCTAGAAAACTGACAGTATTTTGTTCCTGGATTTTCTGATCAACAGTGCTCTTCTTATATCTATGTTGGGTAGTTGTGGGGGAGTGCTAGGCTGATTCCTCGTACTCCATCTTGGCTGGTTCTTTGCATGTGGTATCATCTTAGAGGAATGTAAGCTCTTTCTCTCTCTCTTTTTTTTTTTTTTGGAAGCAATTTTTAGAGAGGTTTAGTGACTTGCCCAACACAGCTAGTAAGTGTCTGAGGCCATATGTGAACTCAGGTGCATCCTAACTAGAGCTGGTACACTATCCACTGTGCCACTTAACTGCCCCAGAATGTAAGCTTCTTGATGGCATTTGTATCCCCAGGACCAAATACAGTGCCTAGCAAATAACAGGTGCTAATAAATGCTAAATAGATAAAAAAGCTTTTAAACTCAATAAAAAGATCATAAATTAGTATTCTTTCATGAAAGGTGGTAAGGTTAATCAACTAGAGGGCTGGCCTTGGAGTCAGGAACACTATGGTTCACACCTGGCATTTGACACCATACTAGGTGTGTGAGCAATGGAAGTCACTAAACTTCTGAGTGCCCTAGTCAACTCTCTAAAAGCATAAGTTTTAGGTGGGGAGAGTTTCCACACCAGGAATTCATTTCTAGATGAAATCAAAAGTTTGGAACAAAAATGAATTCTTTCATAGTAGGTTTGCTTAAAAACAAAACCAATGCTTTACATCAGAAACTTTGTTGTTTTAGGAATGTTACCAAAGTGGGGAGGGCCCTAATCAGTCTGTATGGCCTATAATGTATGCATACATGGGTATAGATGGACTAATGCATTTTAAAAAAAATAAATATGGAACTCAGTGGAAAAGCTGAGAGTGAGGTAACAGAAACTTATACTGATTAGAATGGAGTACTGATGAATGGAAAGGGCAGAAGTGGTAGGAGCAAGAGATGAAAGAGGTAAAAAGGAAGTCCTTAATTAGCTTCAACCCAATTTGGAGAACTTTGAAGAAAGATATAGTCAAAATAGTATTGAGTAAACTAATAATACTGACATTGAAGAGTGAAGGAAGTAAATCAGAGAAAAGAAGTTAATGTTATTATTACAAAAGAAAGTTGGCAGGCAGACTGGTACAGGATCCTGGATGGATACAACCATGCCAAGATAAAGGTTGCAACAGAGAATAAAGAGAGGGGATAGAGAAAGATAAAGATAGAACTGAGATGTTAGAGAGAGAAGTAAAAGGGTTTGGCAACTTTCTGGGGAGGAAGTTATAGTTGATAGTTCTGAATAAAGGAAGGAAGTAGTCTTTGCTGATATATGGGAAGTAGGGGAAAAAATAACGTGCAATTTCTGGATCTAGTTGAAAACAAGAACTTGGCTGAACTACTTTGTCCTTGAAATTATGTAGTAAGAATTATCTCAAGGCAGATGTATTCTAGTGACATTTCTGTGAAAGTAACTACAAAAGATTGCTTTGTGATTATTTGCTCAAAGTAGTACAATTTTGTGCAATTAACAGTGACACATGTACTTGATCCCCTTACTCAATAAAGCTCTTCATGATCTTCAACTCCCCCCTCTAGATCACAAATGGCACTTGGTCTGCACGTCTTTTACACTTAGCTTTTAGTATTTTATAGGTTTTTTTGTGTTTGTGTCATATTCCCTTTAGAGAGTGTAAGCTTCTTGAGGACAGCGATGGGTTTTATTTAATCTTTGTATTTCTTCTTCCTAACTTCCCTTTTCCTACTGAAGGCATCATCATCCTTCTCTAATCATTTGCCAAATCTCACTATTCTTCTATGGCATCACTTACAACCATCCTTTTCTCTCTAATCCTTTAAGCTAAATTGAAATACACATCACCTCTTGCCAGGACTATTGCAATAGCCTCCTTCTTAGCCTCTTTGCCTCCAGTCTCTCCCTTCTCTAATCCATCTTCCATATAGCTGCCAAACTGATATTCCTAAAGGGATCTCTAATTCCTGACCACTGTACTCTCTTGTCCCCAAAGCTCTACTGACTCCCTATTACTAGGATAAAATAAAAAGTCCTCTGGCATACAAAACCCTTTGCAATATAACTCTAACCTACCTCTCCAGGTATAATATTACACATTATTCTTCATAATATTTAATTCCCAGACAAAATCACTTACCTGCAATTCTTCATACGTTGCAGTCAAAAAACAGTCCTGTTTTTGCACATGCCTGAAATGAACTCCCTCCTCACCTCCACCTCTCAAAATTCCTAGATCTCTTCAAAGTTCTGCCCAAGTGACTCACCTTCCCAGCAAACAACGACCTGTTTCCAAATTGCTTTGTGTCTACTGTGCATATATTTTGTATCGGAGAGGTAGCGTGGATAGAAGTTTGTCCTCAGAACTAGGAAGACCTAAGAACAAATCCAGACTTTGATATGTGGCTATATGACCCTGGACAAATTATTTAACCTCTCAGTACCCTAGGTTAACTTTTTAAGGCTAGATTTTTTTTTTTTTTTACCAAGGCAACCACTTGCATTGGAAGAAGGAGCTTCTTCACCTATGAGTTCCTTATATTGATGAAATCACAGGACTAGTCCGTATTCATGTATTTAATAGTTATTTTGATATGTTTATGTTGCTTTTTCAGATAAAATGTAAACCCCTTGAGGGTACAGAATTTTCTTTTGGTCTTCCTGTCCCAACTGCCAGGCAAACAAAAGGCTCTTAAAAATTCTTGACTGATGGGTCCTCCAGTGCCTTGTACAGTACTCTGCATATACAACAGCACTCTGGATGTGGCTGTTTAATAAATATTTAGTAAAATAAAACAGCTAAAAAAGAACACTGTAATCTGTTACCTTAAGTATACTTAACAATTTTGAGAACATTATAGCTGTGCCACACAAGCTGACTTTGTCTACTTTGCTTTTTGGTATAAAAAGGCATTTATCATTAACTAAGTGACTAAATGTATTTATTCTATGTTGGACAGCTCTGCTTTTTGATTCTCTGATCTTAGTAAGACAGCATTCTAAAACAGGACTGCAAAAAGGGCAGTTTCCCCAATATTTGGGATGCTTAATCATTTTAAGAGTTCTTTCTTATCTACTGCATGCCTTCCTTCTGATTACTAAGGCAAAGGAACAAATTGCTTATATCGTGTAAGTCTTTACCATACCACTTTCAAATTGTTCTTCATTCCCTTTTCCAATAATTGGAAGAGTTGCCCACTGTATCCCAAACCCTAGCAATCAATATGTTTGGTGAGTAATAGTCTATTCTCTAGGGACACAAATAAGGAAAGTTTTAAAGCTCTACAAGGAACTGAGTCAAAGAGGAGCTTGATGAATATCTCTAAAGAAAAAAAAGGATTAAATTTGGTTTACTAATTCATTCTAATTGATAACCATCGGGAAGCACACTAATAGGGGCTCATAAGCTACACAACAGAAAATCATTCCTAACCCTTCAGGGCTACTCCTAGAATGGTGAGGGCATATGTGAGACCAACATGCCAATGTGAATGGGGATTGGGAGAGTAGCTACAGACCATGTACTACACTGAGATCATATGAAATATCAGAGGATCTAAGATCTATCACCTCTTATTAAGAGGCTACACAGAAAAAAACTGCGGTCTCTTTGTGTTTGATCTTTAGGCTCCCATTCAGTTCTAACATTTTTCTGGTTGTAAGCACAAGCTTCTTTGTAACTGCCCAAGTAAACTTGAAGTATAAAGATATGTGTGTATATATGTATATATATATGCATGCACATATATATGTATACATATATGCACATTATACATTTTTTTTGAAGGGGAAGGGGCACTAGAGCTGGCATCTATGTCTTCACATACATATGGTGCTGCTTCAATGTCCTGACCAAGCTACTAGTGCTAATCATTCATCCTACATACTGATGGTCCAACAGTCTTTTTTTTTTTTTGAAATTTGCTCATTTTAATAATTTAAACAGTAGCACTACATGGTTTGGACCCTGGTTAGTTTTCTAATGTATTTATAGGATGACTGGAATAACCTTTTCTTAGTGCTGAGAATTTAAGGCCAAGGGTGATCTGACTTCCTTATTTTGGAATTTCCTTGACATTAAGACAGTTCCAGGCTGATAAATTAGATTATGGTGTGCTTGAAGGTAATCTCCAAGCTTGATTTTACTTGGAATTAGGTGTGGCTTTTTCAGTTTAATAGCTTACTATTTAGAAATGTTTTCAGAAGCATGTGAGCCATTTGACCACACTTGTTTAAAAAAAAAAAAAGATTGAACAACCTTGCTCGAAGATTAAAAAGCAAAGTTCCATGAAAATAGGATGGAAGCATTTGTCTAGACTCCCACATTAGAGGTTACAAACAGAAAATCCGGGGGGAGCAGCCTTTAACCATGGCCTGCTCTGGGTCTCAGGAACAGAGAATTCTGAACCCCGGGTGTCCACTTCCTTCTCCAGCTGGAAACTTCGGAGCCCCATCCCAACACGGTGCATAGAGAAATTCTTTTTACCTTTGGAACACAAGGGGGAAAAACGGATTTTCTCTTCCCTCTTGGGCTAAAGCACGTTAAAACCTGTTGCCTTTTCCACGACTTCGCCTCCCGGGGGCGCGGATCAAGCTGGCAATTTAGGCCCGGACCGGCCAGAAGAGATCACGACCCCGGGGGCCAGCGCGAGGCTTGGGCTCCCGTCCCTCGGGTCCTCGCCAGAGCTAGAGGCCTTGAATATCCCCGGCGTCGCCCCGAACTGGCCGCTGGGGGCGGTTCCTCTCCCGCCGCTTCCTTTTCGTCCGGGCGGGGCTGGGGAAGAGGGAAGGCGGGGGGGGGAGGGGGGTAGGCGAAGGATGGCGGGAGGCCAGCCTAGAGGCACATGCCCCTCCTCCACCCGTGCCCTCAGCACAAGAACCTCCCTCCCCCTACGCCCAACTCTAAACTCTCCTCCCCACCTAGATCCCTAAAGCAAAGCCCGCGGGCAAGCGCGTTCCCGAAAGAAGGGCGGGGGAAGAGCTCGAGGAGGACACAGTCAAGCAAGCCGGGGGAAAAGGGCGAAAGTAGCCGCAGGAGGTCTGGGAACTGGACTGGGGGGGGCGCGTGCGCGAAACAGAGGAGGCGGGGTGAGCTGCCTTGCAGAGGCCTCGATGGCCGCTAGGAGGCGTATGCGCCTTGGAGGCGCCCGGGCAGGCCTCGGGGACAGAGGCGGCGACGGCGGCGGCTGAGGAGGAGGAGGAGGGTGGGGGTGCGGCTGGGGGCCGGGCCGGTGTTTACACAGCGGAGGCGAGCGGGGGTGGCCGGGAGAGGACACAGAAGCCCGAGTGGCGGCGGCGGCAGCAGCGGCACGATGGTCATGGCGCATTTCGTCGAGAGTTTCTGGGTAGGAGAAGGAGCTGGGGACGCCCTGGGGGGGAAGGAGGGGAGAGGAGCCGGTCGGTCGGGTTCAGCGTCGATGTTTCGAGGCGGGAGCCGCGGCGATGGGGAGCTCCTGGAGCCCAGGCTCGGCGCAGAGGGGGATCCCGGCTCCGGCTCCGGCACAGCCGGCGAAGGGAGGGAGGAAGGAGCCCTGGGCTCGCGGGGTCCTCTCCGGCTGTCACCGGGCAAGGCTGCGCCCGGGCTGGGGGGGGGTACAAAGCGCCGCAGGGCGGGCGGGGGGTGGGGGTGGACTCCCCCAGGCACAGACTGACCCCCAGGGAGAGCACCGAGGGCGTGGGCCCATCCCCCCAGAGCTGAGCCCAGAGCTTCCCCCACCCCCACCTCCGGGCCAGCCCCCTGCTCACCCCCTGTGCAGCCACCCCCCCCCCCCATTGCCTGCTCAGCTTATCCCCTGCCCACCCCGTCTCAGCAAGGTCCACTACTTTGCCCACGGCGTTGCCCTCTGGGCCTATTCACCAAAAAAAGGGGGGGAGGTCCTAAAAACTTTAAATGTTAATATCTCCGCTTCAGTGCAGCGAGACCCCCCCTTCACCCAGATCCCCTTTTGCCTTCTTCATTCCTGTCGCGCCCCTCCTTCGAGCCCTTAATATTAGACAGAGATTGTTTGAAAAAAAAAATCCCTTCTCTGTCTCCCATTTCTGAGTCTATGTGTGTGTTTTCCTGCAGTTATTGTTTGCAGGATTGGGAAGTACAGTTCAGCCATATACAGGAAAGCAGCATGTTTACGAAAGAAATTGAAATGGATCTCACTTTTTACATCCCTCTGCCAGCTATGGACAGAAATTCTGTTTTCATTAAAACTTTGGAGCACTGCGAATTCTGAATGAACCTTAGGTAGCAGGAAAGGCAGTGCTATGGTTTGGTTACTAAGTTCTAAATCTGTATTCTTTAGTGTTTCTTTAACTTGGACTCTTCCTTTTAGAATGCGATTAGTTTATAGAACTTTGAACAACTGTTGCCGTTCTTAAATTTTTCTTCCCCCAGAAGTATTGTAAAACCTAGCTGTTAGGTTGTGAAAAGGCAGTTTATAAGCCAGTATTCTCTTCCCAAAAGACCAAATTTTATGTGAAAATTTAAGTTATAAAAATATTACCTAGATATTCTTGAAATTCTCTGGTTTTATTGCAATCATCGTTTTTTCTTGTTAAGAAAATCACTAATTGAACTTCTTACATAGTTGTTGATTATGGTATTAGGGGAACAAGAAAATTTTGGATGATTAAATTCCAGAGAATTCCCAAGGTTTATTTTAGAAAAAAAAACAAACTTCAGATTCTTTTCTACCAGTGCTTCTTATAGAACCAAAAATGGTTCAGATAGCAAAATAAGATTGATTTCATTTTTACTTCCTTCCCGGGTGTCTTCACAGACTTGCCAGTAGTCTAATGGATAGAGGTCTAGTTCCTATCCATTCAAGAACACCCAAGTCCAAGTCCCACATTTAATATATACTAGCTTTGTGATCCTGAACTCCCAGTCAACTCTATAAGCCTGTAAATTGCTGAACAGTTGCTGATTTGCATTGGTAGAATTTCTCATTGGGAATTCTTTACACCAGTGAAATCACAGGTCTTCCATTCCACACATCCCCTTTCCCCCAAGAAAGAATTAAAACTATATAGGATCATAGGTCAAGAGTTGGAATAGCTGGGCCAAACCCCTCACTGGAGTGCTGAGGAAATTTAGGTCTAGTGAGATAAAGTAATTGGAGCTAGGATTTGAACTCAGGTTCTCTGACTCTTAAGTCCAGCATACTTTCCACTATAACAAGTTACCTCCCATTTAACCATTTAAATCTTATATAGTGTATAAGTACAGAATGTTGTTCACACTGAAAAGGATAATGCTTTTGAAATGAAATAAAATTAGTTGTGGTGAGGCAGTGAGAATGTTACAAAACTTTAGGCCTAAATAATACTATTGGTTTTGTTTCCTTTTCAACATTTATAAGAATTGGAGATGTCTTTTATACTGTAGCATTTTTGGACATGCGTAAGGGGAAACATTCTTAGTTTTAAAGAAATCTTTTTCTTTTAAAATACCATTCGTTACCAAAATGATACCCTAAAATGATTAATTCCTTCATTTAGTATACTATTCTGAAGTAAAAATGTATTTAAAAACTTCCTTTAGAACAGGTGTTTTATTGCTGATAAGTAAGTTTTTGCTACACAATATGGTAACATTGATATTCAAACTGAAACTGTTTTTCCTTTCAACTAAATTAGTCAGCTAAAACAATTTTGAAAGCAAGAATTTTTATCTTCCATATATAAAAACAGTTCATCAATAGAGAACTTGAAAAAGAGTTATTTATATTTTAAAAAATTGAGGAAGTGTGTATGTAGAAGTGGAGGATGAATATTTACTGGATGAACTGATGATCTGAGTGGTTTCAGTTTTTGCACATGTGTATTTGGAATAGGGTGAGGTAGTGAGTAGAAAGTACACTGGACTTAGAGTCAGAAAACCTGGGTGGAGGTCCCTGCTGGAACTTACTAGGGATAAATATGATTTTGGTAAGTTCTTTAGCTTAAATTTTTTTTTAACCTTGTCTATAAAAAGGGAATAATACTTAAACTACCCAATTCATGGGGTTGTATGAAAATTCTTTGTAAATTGGAAAGCACTTAAATGAATATAGTTATAATTATTTAAATTTACTATTTGAGACCCATAACTAGTATTACATAATAGTTCAGTACGTTGTCTAAAATGAAAAATTTGATATTGAATTCCATTGTCTTTTCTGTACAAGTGATTCTGAAAACTGTTTATTTAGCCCTAATTTACCTCTTGACATCCAATCGCCCTTTTCTATCCATCTCTTGGACATCTTTGAACTGGATGTTCTGTAAACATCTTAAACTTAACATGTCCAAAGCTGAACTTGTTATTCTCCTTCCCCACCTCCCCACCCCCAAACCTGCCCTTCTCCCAAGCTTCCCTATTACATTTGACAGCATCACTGTCTTCCCATCCACTCAAATTTGGAAATGAGGTGTCATCCTCAACTCCTCATTCTCTTATCTCCTTTCCCCCAAATCTGTAGTTTCTATCTTCACAACACCTGTCCTAAACAACCTCTTCTCTCCTCTGACATTGCCCCCACTCTGGTTCAGGCCCTTGTCATCCTCATGCCTGAACTATTGCAACAGCTATCTGGTTATTCTTGCTGCTTCTAGTCCCTGTTCTAGTCCATCATTTACTTAACTATCAAAGTGATCTTAAAGCATACTACCCCTCTAGTCAGAAAATTGCAGTGCTTTCCTATTACCTTCAAGGTCAACTATAAATTTTGTTTGCTATTTAAAGCTCTTTATGACCTGGCACCTTCCTGCCTTTGCATTCTTCTTTTATTTTTTTTCTCTTCCACATAACTTATAGTCCTTTGATACTGACCTTCTTACTGTTCTTTGAACATGACACTCCATATCTCCTGACTTCATTAATTTTCACTGAGTGTCCTCCATCCAGGCCTGGAATTTCTCGCTCTCCTCATCTCCACCTTGTAGCTTGCCTAACTTCCTTTATGTCCCAACTAAAATCCCATCTTCTGCAAGAAGTCTTTAGTGCCTTCCCTCTGATTCTTGTTTACACATAGTCATTTGAATATCATCTTCCTGATTAAGCTGTGACTTGAAAAAGGGACTGTTTTTGCCTCCCTTTGTATCACTAATGCTTAACACAGTGCCTGACAATAATAGGTGCTTATTGATAAATGCTTCTTGACTTGAACACATTATATAAATTTATCAAAGAATTGAACAAGTTTATAAACAATGGATTTCCTAAGTTATTATTAACCAAAAGAATGAAGGTGGGCAAGGGCAAAACTTTCAAGAGTACTTGCAAGATATAATTTATGTACTGTATCTTACATGATACTTCTTGTCTGCTTGAGTAGACTATATAGTATTTAGAATATTCTTTAACCTATAACATACATTGATAACTAGTACTTGCAGTTTAAGGGACTTTCAAGTACTGAACATTTAAAGGAGGACCAGCCCTATTCAACCTTTTAAAGAAAGAAAACCTTAAACATTTCTTTCCTATTTTTTCCTGAAGTTTTCTCTTTCCTATTAATTCTTCACCTATGGAGAGGTTAAAATTGCTATTGTCTCATTTGTTGGTGACTCCAGTTCATGTGCAGTAATTCTTTTTAGTGGATATGATTGTTTTATATGCAAAAGCACATATACATCAGAAAATTTTTTGTATCATAGAACAGACAGCGCATTTTAAGACTGTAAAGAAATTCTTGAATTACCAATAGTAACAGAAAGCAGGGAGTCACAGAATCTCAAATGTGGGACCCCAGAGGCCCTCCAGTCTGTCTCCTATATCTTCAGGAAGCCCCTCTACAAACCCCATCCAGCCTTTATTTGGAAACCTCTGCTAAGGAGAAACTTATTTCCTAAGGCAACACTTTACACTTCTGGATAGCTTTAATTGTTTTAAAAGCTTTTCCTTACATCACATTCTAGCTCTGCTTCTATAATACTCATCCATTCCTTTTAACTTATGCAGAACTTATGGAGACAAGCAAAACAAGTAAAATCCCTTGTCTACATGACAACCTTTCACATACTTGAAGACATCTATCATGTGTGTCCTCCCCACCCCGCTTCTCTTATTCCAGCTATGCATCTCTAGAATGGTACTACTTCAGTTTGAGGTGCTCAGAACCAAATGATATTACTAGTGCAGAAAGTGGCAGGCGTCTAATACTCCTTGTTTTGGATGCTATTCTTCTCTTAATTCATTCAGTATAAGATTGCATTAGCTTTTTTGACTGCCAGGTCATATTGTTGATCAAGATTGAGTTTGTAGAACACTAAAACCTGTACAATTAATTATTTTTGTGTGATTTTAATGAAGCAGCAGAAATATCTACTTAAATAGGTAAAGACAAAGGGGAACCAGGTATACTTTATATGATATTGTGAACATAATTTAGCATAGATTTAGTCTGAAATATTTTCCATTATCTTGGATGTCTGCTGAAAATATTCTTCCTGATTCCTTAATTCCGAATTAGTAAAAGCAGCCTAATTAAGTCAGCATTTGTCAAGAATCCTAATGTAAGCAGAATGATAAATACTATGAGGAGATACAAAGTCAAGGATATAGTATCTATATTAAAAAAAACCCCAATAACTTCTCTTCTTTAAAAAAAAACTTGTTGGAAGAGGGAGTGAAATTTCTAGAATTTTAAAGCTAGTCAAAATTTATTAAGTGCCTATTGTATGTCAGACATTGAGCTAAGTGCTCATAATACAAAGAAAGTTAAAAGACAGCTCCTGTGATTAAGGGGTTCCCAATCTAATGGAGGAAGGTGGAAGGAAGATTTAGAAGCTTTTATATAGCATATACTGTGTGCTGGGCACTTTACAAATATTATCTTATTTGATTCTTAAATAACCCTGGAAAGTAGGTGATGTTATTCTCATCCACATTTTGCAGTTGAGGAGACTTGAGATGGACAGTTAAAGGACTTGCCCAGTTACTTATCTAGTAAGTTTCTGAGGCTGAATTTGAACTCAGCTCTTCCTGACTCCAGGCTCAGCACTCTATTTATTGTGCCACCTAGTTGCCTTGGTGGGGGAAGCAACATGTAAACAACTATGTATGAGCAAACCAATTATTGGAAAGGCACTGGGATTAAGAAAGATCAGGAAAGGATTACTGTGGAAGGTGAGATGTTAGCTGGGACTTAATGGAAGCCAGGTAGTTGAGGGGTAGAAGTGAAGAGGGAGAGCATTCCAGGTGAGGTAAGAATTCCTGAAGTTTGGAGATGGACCTAACAGGGATCAGAGGGATTATCTGGTCTAGTTCCCACATTTTATAGATCAGGAAGCTGAGGCCTTGTGGGGGTCAGGAGCTTAACATTTTTATGACCAGTTTTAATATTTAACTAGTTTATAACTGATTTATGCTTGTTCTGTTTTGGGGAATGTTGCTGATGTATTCAGAGCTAATTGAGATTAATCTGGAATTAATTCACGAAAGTAATTCTTGAACAATGTTTTGAAGGAGGGGAAGAAGATAATTTGGAAGGGTAGTAGAAAATTATCCAGGAAGGTGGAAAGATGTGTATAAAAGTCCTGGAGGAGATGGCTTGCATGTTTTGTTAGCTTGAATGAATAATTAGGAAGATAATAAGGCAAGATAAAGATGAACACTAATTGTTGAATATCTTTGGAGAATATTAAGTTTATTGATGGCAATGAAGAACCTTGTGAAAGCCTTTGAGAAGAGAGGAAAGGTAGCTGTAGGAACAAAATGACAATTAAGGAACATGTAGTTCTACCAGTTTGGTGTACAGAATAGATTGAAAGGAGGAAGCTGTAGTTGACAAATACTTATTAAATATATAAAATCTGTCATGTCTTGATTAATTGGGAATGCTTAATGTACTTTACCTGTTTAAAGGTGATAGATACATAAGGCTATGGAAGAGACAGTAGATAGACTTAAAGAGAGGAGACTTTTTAACTTGGAGAGTATAAGGTTGACTTTTAAGTTAACTAGGACATAAAATATATGATAGTGGTTTAGTCCCTAAATGATATACAATATTAGGTAGCATGTATACATTGTGTAGGAAAATGACATTATTTATTCCATACACTTTTTGATTTGGTAAGTTTGTTTCAGAGCATCCATAACAACAAACTACCAGTAGTTTTTTTTTTTTTTTTCTGGGAAAAGAGTTAAAGCAGCATAAAAGTGATTGCCCCTTTAGTACATTTTTTTGTTTGTTTGTTTTTGGAGGGCAATTGGGGTTAAGTGACTTGTCCAAAGTCACACAGCTAGTGATTGTGTCAAGTGTCTGAGGTCAGATTTGAACCCAGGTCCTCCCGACTCCAAGGCCGGTGCTCTATTCACTGCCCCACCCAGCCACCCCCCTTTAGTGCATTTTTAATTTTACATTTTTTAAAGTTATCCTTTGTTAAAAGAGGCTGTGCCTTAACTTTCCCACATCCCTTCTCCCAGTTTATATTGATGGTTAAGAGAAAGGAGAACTGTGCTCTTCAACTTTGAGAATATCATATTGCTGTTTTTTACCAGAGTGTTTTTGTGTCTCACTGGTGACTTTATTTACATTGTTGGAATCATTGTACATATTGTTCTTTTGATGAAGCATTTGCTCTCTGTCATTTAATATAAGTCTTTCTGTGTTTCTGAATTCATTATATTTTCCAGGCTTTTTAAGTGTAATAATATTCTATCATATTAATATACTACACTCTGTTCAGCCATTCCTTAGTTGTTAGGCACATATTTTATTTTCAGTCATTACAGTTAATGCTGCTATGAATATTTTTGTACATATTGGTCTTTTTTTGCTCTGAGTAATCTTGTTAAGCTATAAGACCAGTAGTAAAATCTCTGCAGAATAGAATGAAGATTTCTCTGGAGAATAGAAACAGTTTAGCAACTTTTCTGGCATATTTTCACATTTTCCAGAATTGATGAGTCACTCAGCTAATTGCATTTGTTTTAACCTTAAAAAAAATTTTTTTTAAAAGATAACCTTTTGTTTTTACATTAATCCAAATATCTCTCCCTCCCCCACCCAAGGAGCCTCCCCTCATAACAAGGATGGAAAAAAAGGGGGGGAAATATCTGAATATATATATATATATATATAATATTTCATACACTTGGTCTTCCAGCTCTGCAGTGAAGGGAGAAAGCTGATTCTAAACCTAATTTCTCCTGAGTTCTGGTTCCATATTACCAACTGTACATTGGGTATTTTGAACTGGATGTTCTGTAGTTATCTCAAAATCAACTTCTCTAAAATAGAACTCAACTTTACCCCTAAATTGATCCTTCTTCCAGTCTCTTCTCTAGTCACCACATGATTATAGCTTTGGAGTCATCCTTGACTCCTCATTCTTATCCATCTGATCATAGTTAGTTATAGATTTGGAGCTGGGAGCAACCATAGAGGCCATCTAGTCCACCTCTCACTTTACAAATGAGGAAATGGTGACCTAGAGAAGTTAAATGAGGTCATACATCTAAGTGACAAGTGTGGGTTTTGAACCCAGGTCCTCTTACTTAAAATCCAGCACGCTTTTTATTCTACCATGATTCCATACAGTTACCAAATCTTGTTGATTCCAATTCCTCTCACATACATCCTGCCCTCAGACCGTCATCATATCTTGCTTGGACTATTTCAGTAATCTAGTTGAATGATCTTCTTTGCCTTCCAATTCTCTTCTTTCCATATCATCCTGTCTACTGTTGCCAAAGTGATAATCTTAAAGCATAGGTCTGTGTATCACTTTCCTGCTCAGTATACTTCAACAGCTCTGTGTTACTTATAGGATAAGATACAAATTCCTATGTTTGATATTTAAAGACCTCATTTTGACTCCAACCCACACTTCTACCCTTATTGTACATTATTCACCTTAATACAATCTTCAGTTTACTCAGACTGTTGTTCTTGCTGTTCTTCAAGACACTCTTTCCTGTCTGCTATATCTGTGCCTTTGCAGCAGCCTTTTCCCCAAATCTGGAATTCATTACCTTCTTAATACTACACTTTGTAGCTCCAATATGCTGGCATGATTCTGAATTGTAAAATATAATATAGACTCTCCACATGGAAGACAGAACCAAAACATTTATTCAAACACAAAAAAGCCAAATACCAACACCACAAAGCTAAATCCATCATAGGAACAAAGAAATCTATACACAATAACAATGCATAGGGCACTGTCATCCCCAAGCCTTTCCCCTGCTAGGGCCTGCCTTCCCACAAATGATCACTCACAACTTTCTGCCTACTTCCTCTTTCTCCCTAAGCTCTAACTGCTCTGACCAGCTTCCTCTGGGCTCTGCTCCACCCTTCCTGCTCCACCTGCTCTGCAAGCTCCTCCCACCACTGGCTTTATGTGACTCAAATCATGTGTTAGGCTTCCATGTGACTTAAGCAAGTCAGATGGGTCTATTAATGGATGGGAAAGATCTTCCCTTAGTGGGGAAATACACCCTTTAAAATCTCTAGTTTCCTTGGCTAAAGTACAAACTCTTACATAAAGCCTTTCTTGATTCTCTCAGCTCTTAGTACCTCCCCCAACCTACAAATTTTCTTGCACTTATTTTGTATATATTTTTAACCTTATATTTGTATATGTCAACTTTCCCAATAGTATGTCATATTCTTGAGAACAGGGACTGTTTCATTTTTGTCTTTGTATCCCCAGTACTTAGAATATCTCCTGGCACATCGTAGATGTTTAATTAATGCTTATTGACTAATTGAGGTGCATTTTCTTAACTCTTGAGCCATTTATAGTTATCAACATATTAATTTTTGTTTTTCTGTTTACATTGTTTTCAGTGGATATGTTGTTATTTTGCTTCTGCTTGTTTCAGTCAACAAGTGTTCCATTGTGTCTCTGATTTCTTCATATTCATTATATTCTATTACATTAAAAAAAAATCTCAGTTGATTTAGTTGTCCCCTGATTGGTGGATGCCTGTTTCACATGCAGTACTTTGTACCCCAAAAAGTGTTCTGTGCTTTAATTTTGGAACAGGTCAGTTTTTAAAAAACATTCTCCATTGTTGTTGTTGTTGTTGTTGTTGTTTTTTGCTTTTTGGAGGGGTTAAGTAACTCGCCCAAGGTTTTTGCTAGGTTTTTGTTTGTGTGTTAAATGTCTGAGGCTGGATCCGAACCCAGGTCCTTCTGACTCCAGGGCCAGCACTCTACTCACTGCGCCACCTCGCCGACCCGATCTCCATTGTTTTTTACTTGAGTTTGGTTGCCTTTAATGTGATAATTTGTATAGTGTATATATTGTTCTTTGACACTGCTTTCTTTACTTTGCATCACTTCTTATAAATTTTCTCATTTTTTTATCTTTATAATTTGTTCAATGTTATGGTACCATGACATTCCATAAAAATCATATACCATAATTTGTGCAGTCATTCCCTGATTGCTGAGCACATAGTTTGTCTTAGTTGTTATAAATAGTGGTGCTATAAATATTTTTGTTGTTCTTGTCTATAACTTCCTCATGTTATAACCCTAGTCCCAGAGTCACTGGGTCAGAATGCTCATCTACAAAAAAAAGCTGGACACCATAGTCTATTCTGGGTACACTTTGCAATTGACTTTGTTAGTAGATTTTTAGTATTGATGGATCATTTATTTGGGGCTGAGAGGGACCTCAGAGGCCATCTAGTTCAAACTCTTCATTTCATACGTGAGGAAACTGAGGCCCAGAGAGGTTCATCAACTTGCCTAAGGTCACACAGTCTAAAGATACCAAATGTACAGAAAACTGGTGAGAGACTGATTCTAACTTTTCTTCAAGTTACAGATAGAAAAACCATTTTATAGCTTTAACAGCTGTAATTGAATTCAGCAGTTTTATAGTTCTTGCTAGTTTAGGAAAACTTTTTTGCCAAGTATTTCTACACTTTCTAGCAGACTTCAAAATCAGATATGGCAGCAGGGGTCCATCATTATCAAATTTATATTCCATGCTAGTAGCTATTATGATACTGAGGTTAACCAAAGAAAGATTTTCCTTGCCTTTATGGAATTGCTGTTTAAAAAGACAAGATTTTACATTTTTATGTGCACTATTAGAGAAGGTAAGGTAAGATGGATAGATATAAAAGAATACAAAAAGATAGTAAAGAAAGTAGTAGAAAATATTCCATATTTCCAATAGAAGTTAAGAACAGTGGAGCCATTTTGGCCATTGGAAAGAGAGTTAAAAGTTGATGAGAGAGACATTATCTTCCTTATTTTTTAGAGGAAGGAAGAGAAAAGATAAGGGTACAGTAAAGGTACAGTCAATTCTCAGTTAGTTATGGGTTGCTTATACTATTTGTGAATCATCTCCCTGTTTCTTGCATTTTGGACATCAAAATCATTTACCAGTCATTTAATATGAATCTTAAATCAGTTGATGTTGTTTTGTTGAAACTTTTGAAAGATTTAGTGCATGAAGTGGGCAAAACCATTTGCTAAAGAAAGGTTGTAGGCTGCATTATGTCTTTGCTCTTTCACATTTTATAACCCATTCTGGCCTTATATCCCATCCTATGGTCCTTGACACTAGCAGTAGGCAACTGTGTCATAGTTGAAGTATGCATTCATCATCGTTGTCACTGGTGTGTGTGTGTGTGTGTGTGTGTGTGTGTATCTCCTCTCAAAATGGAAATATGCTTATTTAATGGTTATGTTTTGAATTTACAATTATACTGAAAAGTTCTGAGAAAATACCTTTGGGTTTCCAAAGTGATCTTTAATTATGGTGTTAAGATTCATTCCATTAGAAACTTCAAAAGATTCTAATTTTCCCAATTTCTTTCTGGATAAGATAAAAATCTAGAGAATCTTTTAGCTTTGGGATTCAATCTGTAATTTAATTTCTCAGTAAATTCCAGTTAAGTTGACAAAGTGACAATTTGAATAGAATAGTGATTATCTACCTCCCAAAGTGGTTTTGGCAATCAAATGTGATAATATAGTTTGTAACCATAAAGAATTAATTAATATACATGCCAATTATTCATTGTTATTCTCATTGCTAGAGAAAGCAACAGATGCTGGAAAACTTGTGTTCCCTTTAAGGAACTTTGTGACTCCAGACCAATCACTTGAGTCTCTTGAAGGAGGATAAGACTTTGTCATGATTCATTAATACGTATGGGGTGTGTGAAAAATTAACTGTTTAATTTTAGCAAAATATAGAGAGATGGTGGGGTTTAATAATGGTTAACTTTATATAGTGCCTACTATGTGCCATACACTGCTAAGCACTTTACAAAGATTATCTCATCTGAGCCACACAACTGCCTTGGGAGATAGGTGCTGTTATTCCCATTTTACAGTTGAACCTGAGGCAAACAGAAATTGTGACTTGCCCAAGGTCAGATAGGTAGTAAATGAGTGTGGATTTGAACTCAGGACTTCCTGACTCCAGTCCTGGTATGCTGTTCATTGGAAAATCCAGGATCCTGTAAAGTACTTTGACATCAGCATGTTTTGCAGTGTCAGTAGATACCAAAATTATTGTCTTCCTGTATATTGCTCATCTGTTTACCAGTATCTTAATACATGTTTTTGTCAGTTAAGGAAAATTTCACTAAAAGAATAGATCAAGGAGACTAAGCTGTACTCTTCTAACCATAATTGCTTCAGGCAACAGAAGCTTGTTAAACACTTAATGCAGAAATCCAGGAGAGTAAGTGCACAAAAATGTTATTTACCTGGCTCTTAAGTATCAATTAAACTAATGAATAATCCAGCTGTAAATAAGCTTGCCACCACTGAGTAAGAATGTCATTTAATTCCAGACTTAAAGACTTCTAACTCGTGAGCAGGGTTTTATGTTTACAATTATAGCATACCAGAAGCATTAAAAAATACTTATGATTATAACTATTTTCAAGGTGATGCATGGTAATATAAATAGCTACTCTCCCTGAGGGAAAAATACCTTTTTGAGGGAAACAACTCTTCTGCTTTTTACCCTGGTAAATTTCCATTACAAAAATTCAATATAGATTTATCAGTAGGAAGTATTTAGAAATTCACTGTTCCTGCAGAAGCATTTTAGGTGTCCCAGTGGGTGGAGCACTCTAGCCCCAGACACTTAGTGGCTGTGTGATCTTGGCAAATCCTTTAACCTTTATCTGCCACAGTTTCCCCAACTGTAAAATGAGAACAATAATAATAATAACACCTCCCTCACAAGGTTGTTGTGAGGCTCAAATAATGTAATATTTGTAAAAATGCTTAGCACATATTTGCTATTTAATAAATGCTTGTTTCCCACTTGCCTACCTTTCATGAAGATCTGGCATTTTTAGTTAACACAAGCTATATAAAGGATAAGCTGGAAATAATTAACAGAGAGAAGGCACTGGAATTAAGAGGGGTTGGGAAAGGTTTCTTGTAGAAGGTGGGATTTTAGATGGGATTTAAAGGTTTCAGTAGTCTTAGCAGAGGAGGAAGAATGTTCTAGGCATAGGAGACAACCAGAGAAATATCGGGAGCTCAGAGGTGGAATGTCTTGTTCATGAAACAGTCATGAGGCTTTCTTTTCTCAGAAATATAGTTTCTCCAGGCTTATTTTGTTAGAAACGCATATGGAGTTAATATTTCTTGAAGTTTTTCTATTTGTCTTTGTAACAAGTGCTTCTTAAAGTTAGGTGTAATGTAAAAGTGAGATTAAAAACAAAATGCTTAAAAATAAAGGTAGGTATAATATAAAAGTTACAGAATCCCAGATTGAGACAAAAGAGTTGTTGAAAAACAGTAGACAAATTCTGGAATTGTGGCAAAATTACAGATATGTCGACAGGGTTCAGAAATCAGCTTTTTTTCTCTATGCCAGGTGTGTAGCAAAGGACAATATGAGTGGAACCTTTAATGTTAAGCTTTCAACTTAGAGAAACCATAAGAATCCGCTAATTTAACCCCTTACTTTCCAGATGAAGAAACTGGGTTCTGAAAGTTGTAGGGACTTAGCCCAGTGTTAGCTGGAGACATAGGACTTTAGAGTTGGAAGGGACCTTTCTATAGTTATCAGGTTTAAGAAATTGTTCCTTTCCTAAGTATCTGCTTTGTACCCAGGTGCCAGATTCTAGGTACTGAAGATACAAGAATAAAAGTGAAAATAGTCCTTACCCTCAAGGAGCTTATGGTTTGGCCAGAGGAGGCAATATAGATATATTAGGTATATGCAAAATAAATAATAGTTGGTTTTGGGGGTATGAACTAGCCACTGGGAGTGAGAGGTGGGGAATCAGCAAAGGCCCCATGTAGAAAGTAGTATTTGTATTAAGCCTTGAAGGAAACTAATGATTCTGAGAACTGGAGGGGAGAAGGAAGTAGATCGCAATCATGGAGGGACAGCCAGTGCAAAGACATGGAGATGGAAGGTGGTGTAGGAGTAAGGTCAGTTTGACTAGACCACAGTTTTTATGGAGGGAAGTAGTATGCCATAAATTTGGAAAGGTGAGTAAGGGCTCAGTCAGTGTCAGTAAGGGCTTTAAGTGCTAGAGATATGTTTATATTTGATCCTGGAGGTAATAGGGGCTACTGGAGTTTATTAAGTAGGGGAGAACATGATCAGATTTGCACTTTAGGAAAATCAGTTTGGTAATTATGTGAAGGGTAGATAAGGGAGATATTTGATATAGGGAGACCAATTAGGAAGATTTTGGAATAATTGAGGTAATAGGTTCTGCTAGCCTGGCCTAGGTTGGTGACTATGTGAGTGGAGGGAAGGGGATAGATATCGAGATGTGGAGGATGTGTAGGAATTAAATGGAAGAGCTAGGATTTAATCCTTATTAAATACAAATCTAGTACTCTCCTATACCATATGTTATATTCTATGTTTTGTGACTGGGTGTGCCTTCTGTTGTGCATTTGAACTTTTAGTACTAACTCTTGAACTTTTGAATAATTTCTTATTTCTAGTGTTTATTTTGGTAGGTTGGACTCCATGACACTTTCCAACTCTGAGATGCTGTGATGTAGGAAAGTTGTTGTTTCTTTTTTAAGTTAAATTCAGGCTTCTTTTCACTGTAATTCTAATTAGATGTAATATATGTCATTTAGCTCTAAACTCCTGCTGTGGGACCAGACTTCATCTACCTTCATCTATCACACATCCCTATCCCCCCCCCCCCTTCTATCATTTTCTTTGGAAACTAATCAAATCAAAATTTTGGAAAGGGTGTATAGCTTAAACTGCCGCTATGGTTCCACTCTATATCTCTTGTGGCTTCCTAAATCAAAAAACCTCTTCCCTGGCTACTCTGTATAGGTGGTTTACCCCTATTAACACGTAAGCTTCTTGAAAGCAAGAAGTATATCATGTCTCTTTGTGTTAGCTTAGTGCATACATTAGCTTAGTATACATTACATAGTATACACTTAATAAATACTTTTTCATCCACTTATCCAACTTTCATTTGACAAACATTTATTAAGTACATGTGCAGAACATAGTTTCTAATCTAATGTAATGGAGAGAGGATGAGATGTGTATACTTCAGTGGATTCATGAGTTCATTAATGTGAGTATTCTCTTCAGTGGTGTGGGTCCTTTCTCATCTTGTGCAGCTACTGTATGTCTTACATAGGACATCTGTAAGTCTTCCTCCAGATCTTTTGGCATTGTATGGGTACCAAAATCATATTAGGATTGTATATTCATTACTTATTACTATTCTGTCTACATGAAGACCCACCTTTTTTTTCTAATTAGATATTTCCTGGATATCCCAGTTATCTTTGATATCATACTATAGCCGATTTATGTTTACCATACATCTTTTGGTTGCCTCCCCATCAATTTATTTGTCTCCAGACTGTATTCCAGATTTTCTCCTTCATGAGAAACCTCTTCATCCTGGAAAATCACTTCAGCCCTGGAGTTTCACACATTAGAAGTACCATCCAATCTCTGCAGCCTCCCCTTCTGATTGGATGATTATTCCTAGAACCATCATTTAAGGAGGGCACCCAGAGTAACCATGCCTCATTCCTCTCTAGGCAGCATTGTGGACTTTTTTTGTCATGTCCCACACCCTCCAACCATACTCCCTTTTCAGCTTCTGTTTATGTGTTGTCTTCCCCCCTTAGAATGAAAACTTCTTTTTTTTTAAATTTTTTTTTAGAATGAAAACTTCTTGAGGGAAGACACTGTCTACTTCTGTTTGTATTCACAACTCTTCTTACGTAGTAATAAGCTCATAATAAATGCATGTTGCCCAAAGTTGTTTTGCTTCTTCAATTGATTTTCACCCATTGGCTTCTTCATGAAAAAAGTAGCACGTCTTTGTGAGCCTTGGAGAAAGCTAAGGATTCTGAGAAGCAGGGATGGAGGAAGGTATTCCAGGTATGTGCAAAGCTGTGTAGGTGGGAGATGGGGTGTTGAGTTTGGGGAACTCATTCAGCCAATTTTCCTGAGGCTAAGAGTTTTCGATGGGAGAGGAAAATGAACTGTCTGAAAAGGTCAGAAAGGAAACTGCTCTGTCAGGTCCCTAATGACAACCTAACAAAGTAATCCAGAGGTCTTTTTTTCATTCTTCATCCTTCTTGACCTTTCTGCTGCTTTTGGGTATGTTAATCACCCCTTTCTTTCTTTCTTTCTTTTTTTTTTGAGTTAAGCTTTTTATTTAATGTTACCAAAAATATTTAGTCAAACAGACCAAAGCCCATGTCATCATCGGACTCCTCGGAGTCTTCTTTTTTTGCTTCCTCTTTCTTCTTCTCCTCAGCTGGGGCAGCTGTGCTAGCAGGAGCAGCCCCTCCAGCAGGGGCAGCACCACCAGCTGCTGGGGCAGGTCCACCAACTCCTACATTGCAGATGAGAGTTGCAAATGTTGACATTAGACAGGGCCTTGGCAAATAATCCAGGCCAGAATGGTTCAACATTTATACCTGCTGCTTTAATGAGGGCATTGATTTTATCCTCCGTGACAGTAACCTCATCATCATGAAGGATGAGGGCAGAGTAGATGCAGGCGAGCTCGGAGATGGCCATTTCAGCAAACGGATGAGGAGAGGCTTGTTTGTAGTGGTGCTAGTTGCCAGCTGAAGTGAGGGTTCACCCCAACATGGCCTTAGCTTCCTAAGAACCAAGCACCTTATAGACCAATCACCCCTTTCTTACGATACTTTTTCCTCTAGGGATTTCATACACACCAGAGTCTTCTGATTTTCCTTCTGCCTTTTCAGTCACTCTTTTTCTGATTGTCTGATTCCTGCATCCTCCACTTGCCCTTCTAATGTAGGTGTTCCAACAATCTGGTAGACGTAATCATGCCCAAAGTTTTAACTCAGAGCAGTTATCAAGCATATATTTAGGCCTGACTCTTTTGAGCTCTAGATCCACATCCTCAGCTGCCTATAAGATAATGGTGACTGAAACTTACTGATAAAGTAGAAAAAAGAAACATTGAGATTTCAAATAGGAAGACTTAAATTCAAATTCTAGCTCTGCCACGGAATTAGCTCTGTGAATCTGAGGGAATTATTCATGTCTCTAAGTCTCAGTTTCCTTATCCCTAAAATGGATATAATAATTTCTTTTTGTAGGCTTTGAGTGAGATGTTTATAAAACTATTTGTAACCTATAAAACACTATGTAAATATCATCTATTATTATGTCCCAAGAAGAGTTCAGTATGTTTTCCCTTCATCCTGCTTTGTGACCTTACTGACCTCATTGTTTCTGTTTATGGCATTAACATTCACCTATTTTACCATAGTCATAATTTTGGGCATTATCTTTGACTCTAACTTCCCTGTTTGTGTTAAAGGTTCTGCCAGTCATCTAGTTTTAGCAACATTTCACCACCCATATCCACTTGATTGCCTAGTCTTGTCCATTCCGTCTCTTAACATTTTTTAGATCCATCCCCTTCTTTCTACTCATACCCAAACCATCCTAGTTAGTCTTCATTACCTCTTGCCTGGGACTTTTGCCTTCTAATTATCCTTCCTGAATCTAGTCTTTCCAGTCTGTAGTCAGTCTTCCATACAGCTAAAGCCCAGACTGGACCACATCACTTCTGCTTAAGATTCTCAATACCTACCTCTTGCCTTTAGGATAAGACACAAACTTTTCTGTTATTTTAATCCTTTCATAACTTGACTCCAGCCTATCTTTCCAAGTTCATTTGCAAATTATTCTCATTCATGCCTTCTACATTCTAGCCAAACTTGTTCCTGTACATGTTTGTGTCCCATTCTGTCTGTTGCCTTTTGCACAGGCTCTCTGCCATGATTACTTCTGCTTCTGGGAACTTGTGGCTCCCCTTCAGGACTCTGCTTGAGTCGTCTTCTGCAAGGGACCTTTCCTGTTCGGCTCCAGCAAGGCAATCTCCTCCATCCCCATCATGTCATTGTATATTTTATATGTATGCTGTATTTTCTTATCTGAATGGTGATTGTGTCCTCTAGGGGGAGTAAGCTCCTTTTAAGGGTAGGTACTTTCTCACTTTTTGTTTTTGTGTTTTTGTGTCCTGTATTTGTATTGTGCCTGGCAAATTGTAGGCACTTAAACTCTTATTGATTCCCTTCTCCTTCTCTCTAAGTCCTATTGATTTTCTCTCCACAACTTTGCTCATATATCCCCACCTCTTAATTCCCGTTTACTCTTATCTTAGTATGTCTTTCATTAATAACCTATCTAGACTATTAGAATAATCTTCTTTCAGGTCTTCCTCTTGTTGCTCTTTCACCTTCTAATTAGTTCTTCATTTCGCTGCTGTCTTTGCTCAAAAAATCCTAGGTAGCTTCCTGTTGTCTGTGAAACAAAATTCAAACTGCTGCCATTCAAGGCCCTCCACAATTTGGGTACTAGCTTCCCTTCTCTCATCTGTGAACGATATGATGTAGCCATATTAGACTAGCTCTGCCCCTTGTTATTGCCTATATCAGGTGTGGTCTCTCTCCTTGCCTTCTGTCAAATTCCTACTCATCCTTTAAACCAAAACACAAATGTTATCTCCTTCTGGAAGCTTCCACTGATAAAAAAGACTCCTTCCCTCCTAACTCTCCTTTAGTAAAAACTTTTGTTTTATAACTTGCTAATGCTTTAATGAAATATCATATGTTTTCATTATCTATGTTGTTGGCTTATCTCTCTTGCTTTTATTAAATTCTATGGAGTCAAAGTCCCTGTGTTATTTAAATGTTGTATCTTCTCCAGGGCAGAGCAGAGAGCTTTGATAATAGGCACTAGAGAAATAGTAGTGGTAGACCCCAAAACATTTTTCTTTTTCATATAACTCATAGAGGTACCAATATTGAGTGTGTAATTCTGATTTTCTGCCTTCACTTCACATAGTTTTGTATTTCTTTCCACATTCCTTATATTTTTTCATTATTATGATGTAATCCACCAGTTTGTCCAGTCTTTCCTTAATTGCTATACATGTAGATTTTTAAAACTTTTTGTTATTATAGATAAAACTGCCAAAAATTTTATAAACTCTATTTTCTGATTTCTTCCTCAAAAGTAAATGGACCATGAACACATGATTCTCATGAGTTGTAAAGTCTCTAGATCCACACTTGTTTCTAATTCCTTTTCTGGCTTCAACTGTCTTATCATTTCTGTCCTGCTACTCATATTCTTATTGACTCAGAGGTGGAAGTGTGATCTTAGAACTTAAAAGTATGGACAGAGACAACCTGAGCACTTTAGGGGTATCACCAGTGAACTAGTGGATAGAGTACAAGACTTGGAGTCTGGAGGGTGGGAATTTGAATTGTGTCTCAGACAATTAATAGCTGTGTGACCTGGGCAAGTCACTTCACCTCTTTCAGCCTCAGTTTCCTCATCTGTAAAATGGAGATAACAGGACCTACATCACAGGATTGTGGGGATCAAAAGAGGTCTGTGCAGTATTTTGCAACCCTTACTAACTAGCTATTTGCTTTCTCTTCCTCCCTTCTAATTTACTGCTTCTTATCTATTGGAGATTTGGAGACCATATATATATATATATATATATAGATATATATATATACACACATGTTGGACAAATGTAATATCAGAGTAAATGGGCTCTGAATGAGGAACTAAAAAGGTTCTGATGTGAACAAAATGCACCTACTTTAGGTGCCTCACCTTTTGTGGCATCAATTTTGGCATTATAGCTACCTATGGGGGATATTGAGATCAGGTCTCAAAATCAGGAAAATTTGTCTCTTGAGTCTTCCATCTGCCACGTACTGATAGTGTGATCCTAGACTACTTAATCTTTTAACCTCTCAGGCCCTTTGGCAACTCTCTGTTGCAGTCCTGTCAACACACATTTATTAAATGCCTACTTTTTCTGTGCCAAGCATTGTGCTAAGGTCAAAAAAGGTACATCTGAGCTACTTAGAGGCAGCCAGGTGGTACAGTGGAGCACTGGACTAGGAGTCAGGAAGACCTGAATTAAAATCCAGACTCAGCCACCTAATAACTGTACAAATCTGGGCAAGTCCTTTAACTGTCTGCTGCAATTTCTCCATCTGTGAGATAGAGATAACAATAGCACCAGGGTTATTGTGAGAATCAAATGAGATAATACTTGTAAAGTGCTTTGCAAACCTTAAAACCTTATATAAATTATAGTTGTTATTGTATTATCATTGTTATTATTACTTTTACAACATTTATATAGGAAACTTTCCACTAAAGCTCATTATACCAATGAAATCACAGGTCTAGTTAAAAAAAAATGGTTTCTAAGATCCATTTGTCATTCTTTTGGATTCTTGGCAGTGTTTGAAATAGCTGAAATTTGAATAGATGTGGTATCACAGGCCTGCATGTGAGTAATAGAATCAGAAGAGAGCCAAAGACTCTTGGCGGCTTGCTGTAGTCCCTGAGTTTATACAACCAACCTTGACTTAAACTGCTAGTAGTGATTTTACCTCAGGTTATGTTCATCTATTGGGGAAAAGTGATCTTTTGAGCAGAGATAGTAACAGCACCTTCTGATATCATTAGTATAGGCAGCTCTTGGTGAGGAAATTCTACCAATGCAGGTTGACACTGTCTCTCCACCTTGTAGATTTAGACCTTCCTAGAAGTCTCAGAGGTTAAATGTTTGGCCCAGGGTCACATAGCTAGTATGGACTGGGGCCCAGGTTTTCCTGACTCAGAGGCCAATGCTCTATCTACTACAGAAGGCTGCCTCTCTATTGTTTGGATGGCACAGGATAATTCAGAAGGCCAAAGTTAGTTGCTAAATATATTCCTGTTTTTCAGTTTGAAAATTAAATAACTCAGACACTTTCTAAATGGAAATAATCATTCAGAAAAGACCTTAGGCTTTTTTTTTTTATAGCATTTGGAAAGGACTGCCCAAAATTCTAAGGAATGTTTATAGTGCTGAAGCATAAATATAAGCTTGTAATTTTCTGTGTGTGTAGCAAAATACATACTTGCCATACATACCATTTGATGAAGTTATTAGGGACTACTTCAGCATAAATGGAAGTTCCTGTAATCTGTTTCCTGTTTTCTTTTAGTTGTGGAAAAAGCTGGGTTTCAGATTGCATAATATTTGCTTATAGGATTGCTTTAATTTACAACAAATATACTTTAGCATTAGTTTTTTTCACCATTACAGGGAAACCAAACTGAACAGCTTAAACTGTATATTTAAAGGAAAGGAATTGTCAAATCTTAAGTTAAAAATAGTAATATACTTAATTGGCTTTCAAGAAATATTTAGATTTTACTGTTTTCTTATTACTGATATTGGACTTTAATATTAAGAAATAAAAGTTATAATTTAAAAATAGAACATTGCTGTTTAAATAAGTTCTGGTAACCATGTATACTTGTTAAGTTTATCATGAGCCATCTGTGTGTTTTATCTATGAAATGAACATTTAAAATCATATTTCTTTTCACCTTGATTTGCTGGTATTTTGCTTTTTGAATCTTAAGTAACTTTGTTATTTGTAGGATGTTAATTTTATCCATGGTTATACAGCACTAAACTTTTTAAAGATGGTATAGTATGCCCAGAAACATTATTTGCCCTTCCTGGTGATTAAGCTAAAATTTCTAATCAAGACCAATTCTAAACAAACAAGATACTGCTTTCTTTTATTGAAACCTGTTATTCACATGTTTCTCCCTTCTCAAATTCACCGAAAGATAAAACTAGAACATAGGTTAGACTTGCAGACTACATGTCCCCGTCCCCCTGTTCCCCCCACCCCCGCAGTTTAAAATGTATTGTGATCACCATTAAAAAAAATAAACACCCTGAGTTTAACATTTAACATCTGTTAAAAGAATCAACCTTTCTGAGATCTAGCAATATTTTTTAACAATCAAAAGGTTATCTTAAACTAACTTTTATGGTTATTTTAAAACTAAGATATCTTGAATTTCTTCTTTTCTTAACTGAAGCCTAGATTGACCTTTTAAAAGCTATAAGTTAATTACAGTGATTTTATCTGGAATGAGGAGTTTATAACTTGAAATGTTATGAAAACAAAATTTAAAACAACATTTTGAAAAAAAAACTATTAATAGGTAGAGGGAAGGAAGGCAAGTGAACTAATCATCAGTTTGAGTAACTGTTAATGTTTATTACAGTGTCCTAAAGATATGTTGATCGGTTTTTTTGTTTAACTACAAATCTTTGTAACCTTTAGGGGGAAAGAAATAGTGGTTTTGATGTACTCTACCATAACATGAAACATGGACAGATATCAACAAAGGAACTTGCGGATTTTGTAAGAGAAAGGTATGTGTTTTTTATCTTAATATTTCATTTTAACTTTTTAAGAGGAAAACTGTTAAAGTGACATTGGCATTTTTTGTTGTTTGTTTAGAAGTAACCAGACATACTTTGAAACTATACAATAAAATGTCAACTCTATATTTTTCATTATATGTAATAGGTAGCAATGTGATACAATAAACATTTTATATGAAAGAATTTTTTTTAGACCACAAGTAAGAAATGCTATTTCTTTAGCCAAAAAAGAATTGCCATAATTCTGTAATAAGAAAAGGCAATCGTCAGAAATTATATAAATCAGTAAATGTTAACTGATAGATATTACTTTAAAAATTTCATCTTGATGTATTAATAAGAACTATAGGGCATCTTTTACAATATTACTACTAATTTTAGGGCTATTCAAATCAATAGATTTAGGTTAGTAATGGAATTCAACTTTTGTAATGCTGTTTACAAGTCTGTTACTAGAAATACCCAATAATGGTTTTATTATTTTGAATTCTTCCCCATTCTTAATATAGTTGTGCATCGCTTTCATTAAAACAGAATTATTGCCCTTCATTTTTCATCAGAGAATGAATTATTCAGCATAAATTAATTTTCCTTGTAACTGAAGCTTACCTACACCTGGTTGAAGCCATTGTTGGGTGTTTTAATCAGATTAGTACTTAGCTGAGATGTCTAGTGAAATGATTGAAGGATGAGGAGGAAGAGGGAGGGCTAAGCATTGTGTACTTGCTGGGGTAGGGCAGATTGCAATAAATAAGAAATGAGAAAGAAGAGAAATAGAATGGATTGTCTCTCATTAGACCCTCCATCCTTTGGGTCACTTCTTTTACCTTCATTTTTATTATTGCCACTTATGAATTACCCTGTTTTCAAGGAAGTCTAGAACAGGGGTTCTTAACATTTTTTTTTCCATGAAGACCCCTTTGGCAGTTTGGTGAAGCCATAGATCCATTCTTGGGAATAAGGTCTTTAAGTTCATAAAATTCATAGACTTAATAGGATTACAAAGGAAAGAAATTATATTGAAATACACTTAACAGAATATTTTGAAAACAAGTTTGTGGACCCTCGTTAAAGATTCCCAGCTCTAGAATTGACCTTCTAGGACTGTTCTGGGCTTTTTATACATGAGCCTTGCCATGGGGAAATAATGATGATGATGATGATAACAATAACAGCTTACATTTATATACTGCTTTATTTATGATTCACAAAGTGCTTCTTTTTAAGCCCAGTGCTCTGAGGTAGATAGTGTGATTTAACAGAGGATTTTATGGATGAGAAAATGGAAACTTAGAGATTGACTTGCCTATGATGACATAGCTTGTAAGTGGTAAAGTTGGGGCTTGAACTCTCAGTCTGTTGATCTCTAGACTGTACTATGCTCATAACATCCAAATCATTGGGAAGCTAAGAACAGCTCCCATCAGAGGAGATTAGGCACCCAAATATTTAACGTAGACAAATATTGAGGTGTGGCAAAGAGGTCAAGATATATGTTGACTGTATTTGTTAGGGAAAGCTTAATGGAAGAAATGGGACTTGAGCTAATCTAGGAATGAGGAGTAGAAATTGAATTCATGGAGAGGAAGGCAATCCAGTTATCCCCAAACAGTATACATAAAATTAGGAAAAGGGATGAGGATGAGTAATTTTAGGGAATGGTGAAATATCTGACTATAGTTATGGATTCCTACATAGGGACAGCTAGGTGGTATAGTGAATAGAGTATTGACTTTCATGTCAGGAAGACCCGAGTTCAAAATGTGGCCTCAGACACTTAGTAGCTGTATGACTCTGGGCAAGTCACTTAACTTCTCTTTGCCTCAGCTTTCCTCATTTGTAAAATGGGGTTTAAAATAACACCTGCATCCCGGGGTTGTTGTGAGGATCAAATGAGATAATAATTGTAAAGTACTTTGCCTGGCACATAGTGATTATATAAGTGCTATGATGATGATGATGATGATGATGACGTTTGTTTGAAGTTCTCAACTTTTTTTGTGTCATGGGGTCTTTTGGGGAGTTCTTATGAAGCCCATGGACCCCTTCAGAATAATGCTTTTAAATGCACAAAACAAAACGCCTAGGATTACCAAGAAAACCAATTATGTTGAAATAGAAGTTTCAAAATATATTAAAAAAAAAAAGTTCGTGGACCCTAGATTAAGAACCATTTATATATGTGAGAATAAAGGAAAAAATCCAGGCTTGTGATATCATGAATATAGGCAAAAATTCCAGCTGAAGAATTCATACCCACCAATACATATCAGCAATTGCTTTGCAGCTCATAATTTAGAGAGTTCTTTGGAATACTGATTGATTTAAGTGACTTTCTCAGTCATATAACTGGTATGTGTCAGAAGTATCAAAGGTGAGATTTGGCTGCTGTTTTCTTACCAAGTATCCTTCTACTACCTTCACTGCTGATGCATATAGATCAATAATAGGGAGAAAAAAATAAGGAAACAGACAATTTACTAAGAGCCTATTTATGTGCCAGATACTGTGCTTTGCAAATATCTCATTTAATCTTCACAACAACCTTGTGAAGTAGGTGCTATTACTATCTCCATCTATTACTGTTTCCATTTCACAGTTGAAGAAACTGAGGGAGACAAAGACTAAGCAGCTTAACCCAGGGTCACACAACCAATGTCTGAGGTCAGTTCTTTCTGACTCCAGATGCAGAACTTTATTTTTCTTCACTGTAGTAGCTGGCTGAATGAATAATAGGAAAACAGGTTGTTTTTGTTTTTGTTTTTTGCCTTTTTGGAGGGCAATTGGGGTTAAGTAACTTGCCCAAGGTCACACGGCTAGGTTTCTATTTGTGTGTGCGTTAAGTGTCTGAGGCTGGATCTGAACTCAGGTCCTTCTGACTCCAGGGCCAGCATTCTACTCACTGTGCCACCTAGCCGCCCAGGAAAGCAGATTGTACAGGGCAAGAGTTCTTAATCTAGAGCCAAAGGACTCTTGAATATGGACAAGAAAGGAAAATTATATGTTTATCTAAACTATCTGAAACTTAGCATTTTCTTGAATTATTTAAAAACATTAGTCCTAGAGGGGATCTGTAGACTATGTTCCTATAACATGAAAAAAAGGTTTAGAATCCCTAATACAGATCATAGAATGTCAATCAACAATATTTATTAAGCACTTACTCCTTAAAGAGTAGGGATTGTTTTATTCTTTGTATTTATCTCTAACCCTAGCATAATGCCTGAAGCATGGTAGGCACTTAATAAATACTTGTTGATTGACCGATTGCCACTTTCTTCTCTTAGCTGAGAACTTTGCCTCTTTACCAGAAGAAAAAAAAAGATTATATTGAAGTATTACTTTTTACTCAGGTAGATTTGGGAAGTAGCGACTTCTTTAAGATAATAACTTTGAAGGAGTACTTTTTGAAATAGTACTTTCAAAAAGTCTTTAAAGGTGATGACTTCACTGTTGATTTGCTGATACCAGTTTGTCTGCTTTATACCTTGGGCTAGGCTGTGAGTTGTTCCATTGTTATTTGTTTGCATCTCTTTCCCCAGCCAAGAGCTCACCTGGGTGCATAGATAGTAACCCCTGAGAGTCCCAGGTGGGCTTTCTGAATGAGAAAAGATTTTGAGCTAAGATTTATTAGAGCATACCTGTGTGAACCACATTTAAATCTGATTTAGTATCTCACTAAGTTACATACTCAGCCATTTCTTCAAGCATTAATTAGCTTTTTCTTTGTTGGGGAAAACTTCTTGTGGTATGACTCAAGACTTTTCCCTCCCAAAACAGCAAATGAGGCCAAATAATTTAAATATTATAGCTTCACATTATAAAAAAAAAAAAGATGAAGCTTAGACCTGGATCACTTGGTCTTCTCCTCTCCTCCCCTCCCCTCCATTGTGCTTATATTTTCTCTTAAGGGTTAACTTCCTCCAAGACCCAAAGACATGCCTCAGTATAGTTCCCTTTGTGATCTCAGCTTTTGTGAAAAATTGGCTTTATTTTACAGCATCTGCTTCTAGTCATAGCCCCCTTGTCTGTCCCCTTGTACTGTGTCACTTTGTGAAAAGCTGTGTGCTTGCTGAACTTATTATTTTTTTTTTTAAAGCAATTGAGATTAAGTAACTTGCTCAAGGTTACACGGCCAGTCATTATTTATGTGGCTGGATTCGATCCCAGGTCATCCCAACTCCGAGGCCAGCGCTCTTACTCACTGCGCCACCTAGCCGCCCAGCTTGCTGAACTTCTTGAAATGAGTTCTATAGGTTTGGGGAATGTTCACCGTCTCAGCAGCAGCATTGTTAGCTCTAAGAGAACTCTGCCCAATTCTTAAAAGATTTAAAAAAATTACTGAACCTTATCATTCCCTTCAAGCTGTCATCCTATATCTCTCCTCCCTTTTTAGCTTAACTCCTTGATAAAATTGTCTACTTTTGCTGCCTCCACTTTTCTATTTCCTTAACTCCTTGCAGTTTGGCTTCTGACCATATCACTCAGTTAAAGTTGCCCTTTCTAAACTTACCAGTGATCTCTCTTTAAAAATCTGCCCAGCTTCATTTTATGTGACTTTTCCTTCATTTTACTTATTTCCAATTAACAAGCATTTATTCTTTCTTCCTCATCTTCCCCACCCCCGGCCCCCAACTAATATGGATAGAGAAGACTTTCCTGAATTGGACTTGTCCAAAAGCGTATCTGTTGTATCTACCATAACCTCTCAGTTAAGAATGGGTTGCATGGTTCATAATTTGTCCTATGGAATTGACCAGTGATCTGTGAATTGCTAAATCTGATGGTCTTTTTTCAACCCTAAACCATCTAAACCCTTTTAGTTCTGTTGACCAGCTTCTCCTCCTGCATATTCTTTCTTCCCTAGCTTTTCATGACATTATTCTCTCCTCGTTTACCACCTCTTTCATCTCTTTTGCTGGCTCATCCACCTCATCATGCCCCCTAAAATGTGGGTTATCTCCAATGCTCTTTCCTGGGTCTTCCTCCCTTCTTCTAAGACTTTCTCTTTCTTTTTGAACCTCATCAGATCCTGTGGGTTTAACTTACCTTTGAAGATGACTTTCAGACATGTATCTATCCAGCCAAGTCTCTCCTTGAAGCTTCAGTTCTGCACTACCAGTTGCCTATTGGACATTTCAAACTTGATATCCCAGAGATATCTTAAACTCATTATATCTGAAACTGAAATCATTACCTTTCCTCCTGAATCTTCTCCTCTACTAAACCAAACCTCCCTATTTCTTTTGAAGTCACCACTATCTTTTCAGTTCTCAGATTTGTAATCCTGTGATTTCAGAAAATGGTTAGAAGAATAGATGGATGTGCTTTCCAAGGGGAAACTATAAAGAAAAGGAAAACAGGGCCTAGGATTTGATCTTTTTAGAGCATCTCTCTATAATTTGGGGTCAGGAAGAGGGAGATGAAGAAAAAGATGTGTAGGAGATGCTGGGATGGGATAGTGCCACAGAAACCGAGGTAGGAGAAGATAACTAGAAGGAAGTTGTAGTCAAGGTATCTTTAGAAAACTACACCCTAATTTTAGTTGCAGCAATTCTTTGAAGGTATAGATAATAAAATCTCATTTCTTTTCATTCTTTTGATCCTTGGGTCATTTCTCTATGTTTAGTTTTTCCATTATGACTACAGTAACATTTTGTCATATTGTAGCTTTAGGTGGCTATGCCTACTTTGTTGTAGTTTAGAAGTATAAGCTTTAAAAAGGAATTAGTCATTTAAATAAAGCATGTAAATAGGTAGCAGATTATATTCAGTCCTTGTTCCTATGTGTTGATAGGGTCAAATGGTTTTCAACCTCATTTCTAGAAATATATGTGCTATGGCCTCCGACTTTGTGGAAAGGACTTGTTTCCTTTGTATCTTTCCTTGATGCTCCCTTCTTATCCTGTAGCAACCCAGAGAATGGGTTAACTGAATAATAAATGTATAAACCACAATTTTCTAACACAATAAATTTTCCTTTGTGAAGCTGGTAGATATAGCTTCAAAGTAATTGGAATTCATGTTGATTCATTATTTAAGTTGGGGCAGATCTCTGCTCCTCAGTTTTCTGATCTGTAAAATGAGTGTAATAATGAGCTTTATTAGAGTTGTGAGGTCTAATAAAAGTATGTATTGCAGAATTAATAAGTGTTATGCCAAGTGATTTAGCATGGTGATTCAGTTGTAGAGAACATAAGCATCACTCTTCAGTTTCCTGTTGTAATCAGTAAGTACTATGAAATGAAAGAGGGAAGAAGGAACTATATTGTGGTTAATTATAGATTTCATGAATCCCTTTAGAATAGATAAAAATATTAACTAGCTCCTTATACTCTGATCTGCTTGTAAAAGTATTTGAATCTGGAAAAGAAAATCATGGTAAAAATATGCTTAATTTTAATAAAGTAATTTGAAGTATTTTTGGTACTAATATAGATCTCACTTCTAGCTTGATAGTTTTGGGGCACTAAACTGTAGGTATTGTTAAGGGGACTTTGCTTCATTTTAAACAGGGCTACAATAGAAGAGGCATATTCACGGTCAATGACAAAACTAGCAAAATCAGCAAGCAATTATACACAACTTGGGTAAGTTAATATAGTTTGTTCCTCTTTTTGCATGTAAAGTATATTGTTTATGTCTGTATATCAATAACCCTGCATATAGGCCATGTCTTTATGAATTCTTCTTGAAAGGAAAAATAAATAGGTATACAGTTTATCATATAATATTGAAAAACTGCTGTGTTAAAAAATAATCCACTTAGGAGAAGAATATAGTTTTTCTTTTCTTTGCTTTTTTTTTTACCTTTTTTTTTTTTTTGGAGGGGCAATTGGGGTTAAGTGACTTGCCCAAGGTCACAGGCTAGTTTTTGTGTTAAGTGTCTGAGGCCGGATTTGAACTCAGGTCCTTGTGACTCTAGGGCCGGTGCTCTATTCACTGTGCCGCCTAACCACCCCAATTGAATATGTTTTTAAAAAATGCTTTTATAATAAGGCTTTTATTTCAATGTAAATGATTTTCTTTGCAATCTTTATTTTATGAATTTAAAAGCATTGTTCTGAGAATGGTCTATAGGCTTTTGCAGAGTGCCAGAGTGGTCCATAACAGAACAGGTTAAGAACTCCTGTTTTAAGAGGATAGGAAGAAGGATGCAGAACATTATTGGGAGTATACATGCTGGCGGCATCTACTTCTTTTACCTTATAGCACCAGTATCTGGTGTCTGGCTTAGGATCCTTTAGCATGTTGTGGCAAGCTGTTGCTGCTGTTTCTCCTGCTGCAGGGGAGACCTTATTCCTCAGTGTTTATCACACTAAATATGTAATTATAGGCTGGCCACAGGTTTTATATAAGCCAGGTTGGGGGATGGGGTTGGGGAGGGCAGTTTGTATTCTGATTAATAGGATAACTATATATGCCCTAAGGTTTTTATTTTGGGGAGATTGTGCAGTTTAAATAGAAAACTTACTTAAAATCAGTTAATAGATTTGAAGTGAATAAGGCATTTGGTACTTACTACTTTTATCAAACAATTTGTATATATAAGTTTTTTATTGTGATATGTTGTTATGGGTACATGCAAAGAATATAGAATGATCTTTAGATTTCCTTAAAGAATTAAATCCTTAAATTGTTCTGCCATCATTAAGCAAAACTACTTTCTCTTTATTTTGACTAAAATGCAGTATTCTTTCATTTATTTACTTATTTCAGGGGAGGGGGTTGGCTTGTTTTTTTTGCTTTTTGGAGGGGGGAAGGCAGGACAGTTGGGGTTAAGTGACTTGCCCAAGGTCACATGGCTAGTAAGTGTTCAATGTCTGGGGCTGGATTTAAATCACTCCAGGGCCAGTGCTCTATTTTCTGTGTCACCTCGATGCCCTGCAGTCATCTTCTTCTTTTTCTTTTTTGCAATTGGGGTTAAGTGACTTGCCCAAGGTCACATGGCTAGTTTTTGTGTTAAGTGTCTGAGGCCAGATTTGAACTCAGGTCCTCCTGACTCCAGGGCTGGTTCTCTATTCACTGCGCCACCTAGCTGCTCCTGCAGTATTCTTTAAAAAAAAGTTATTTTCATTTCCAGTTTCTCCCTCTTCCATGTACTCCATTGAGAAGGCAAGATATATGATACCTATTTTACTTATATTCTTACCATGCTGTCCCTTCAAAAACAGGGCATCAAGAACAAATTACCAGAGATGCCATTAGGTACTGCTTAGATGGAATACATATATCTCCTTCCTCACTCCAAACACCTTTTTTTCCCCTCTTAATGTAGTTTAAGAGGTCATTAGCTTTTTTTTGTTTGTTTGTTTGTTTCTACAGAGCTACAGACATTACTAACAAATTGCATTTGTATTCCACAGAACCTCTTTCTTTTTCCCATTAAATGTATTTTGGTTGTCTTGCCTCATCCTATATTTATATAGTTGGGTCTTTTTAAACCTAAGTATAGAATTTTCTACTTACCTATATTTAACGTCTTCATTTGTTTCCTCAAGTTGGTCTACAATCTGACTTCTACTTTCATTACAAAATCACTTTTTTTCCTTTTTCCTTTGGTCCTCATTCAGATGTTTTCTGTAGTGTTCCTCTTTTCAGGTTCATGGTTTTCTGCACAGATGAATCTTTATGTTGCTGCTCTGCTTCTTCTATTTAAACTCTTCTTTTTTTCATAACATTTTATCCCTTCTATTGCTATGGACTGTCATGAATTATAGGGTCATAGCTTTAGAGTTGGAAGGGGCTTTAGAGGTCATATAATGGCCCCCTTCTTTTAAAGATGAGCAAATTGAAGCTTAGTGAGGTTAAGGGACTTGCACATGGTCACAGAGCCACCAAGTAGTAGCTAACTATAAATCCAGTGCTTTTTCCATTGCACCATCCGATCTTCTAGCAAGGCTCAGACGTACCTATAAGGCCACAATTACCTTCTCTTTTGGAGATCTCTAGCTTGCTTTATTTATGATCTAGACTTTGGGAATTGATATGTAGATACCTAAGGCCATGAGAATCTTTTCTGTCACATTTGGGGGTGGTGGTGAGAGGAGAGGACATAATAGTGGAGAGGCAGGAGCAGAGCTGGCAGAGAAATGAACATGAGCACTTGCTCACATGTAGATTCTGATCAGGAGGAACTCAACATTTGGAGTACAGGTCTACAGGGATGGAAACCTCTCCAGAGTGAGAAGGCAGGTGGGGTAGAGATGGAGAAGTCCAGAGTCAGGAGTAGGTCTGGGAGAGAAGAAAATAGTTAATGATCAAGTAGCTTGATTTAGTCTTTAGAATGTCTTCATGCTTATTTTGAATTAATATTTTCTAAAATTGAGAAAAAAATAGTAATATAGAATTAAGATAAAAGTTTAGACCTACTCTATCAGTAATAGTTTGCGATTTTTTTCCTAGAACATTTGCACCCGTATGGGATGTATTTAAGTCATCAACAGAAAAATTAGCAAGCTGTCACTTGGAGCTTGTTCGAAAGTTACAAGAACTAATAAAGGAAGTACAAAAGTATGGAGAAGAACAAGTAAGATCTCACAAAAAGGTATATCTTTTCTCTTACCAAAGAATATATTGTTAAATATTGTTTTCCTGTTATCGTATCATTTTGATGAATTGCTTGTTGTTTAACAGACTAAGGAAGAAGTTGCAGGAACTCTAGAAGCTGTACAAAATATTCAGAGTATAACTCAGGCCCTCCAAAAATCCAAGGAAAATTACAATGCCAAGTGTCTAGAACAAGAACGTTTGAAAAAAGAAGGAGCTACACAGAGAGAAATAGAAAAGGTAGTTAAAATATGTGGCTTTAAAATTTTGTTGTTTCTTTGATACTTTAATGGACACATGATCTCATCAGTGTGTTCCATAACCTCTCCCTTTCCTATTCCATGCGATTCTTACAAATATTTTTCTTTTATTTTACATTTTTATTATGAACTTAACCAAATTCAGCATTTCAATAAACAGTATAGAAAATTGTATCTGAAATTTTGAACTTTTATTTTGTATTTTTTAAAAGTATATGTTAAATATGTTAAAAAATATGAACCTATAATCGATAAATATGAATATTTCTTTATGTAATTAAGAACAGCGGATTGTACATGACACTGTTATATACAACTTTTTAAAAAAAGTATGCATATTGCATGTATTGTTTTCTTGTTATTTTGCTTTTTTGGAGGTGGGAACGTAGGGGTTAAGTGACTTGCCCAAGGTCACACAGCTAGTTTTGTGTGTGTGTGTGTGTGTATAAAGTGTCTGAGGGCCACATTTGAACTCAGGTCCTTCGGACTCCAGGCTGGTGCTCTAGCGCTCTATTCATTGCGCCACCTAGCTGCCCCATGTATTTTATGTACTAATGTATACAATGTTACATTTATTATGATAGTTTTCATGTCTCTCCTGTTTAAGCCCCTTTTTGAACTTCTTTTTTCTGTGTGTATGTGTTTTTTTTGGAGTGGGGGGGCTGGTGGGTGGTGGTGTATCTATCACTTAAGGGTTTGTTATTTTTGTTTCAGTGTTAAGATCCCTCTTCATAAATGCCTTCCTTCTCCCAAAAAAAGCTCTCTCATAACAAATTAGAATAATCTAACATTGACCATGTCTAAAAATGTAGGTCTCTTTCTTTACCTCTCTACCAAGAAGTATGATTCATTATTAGTCCCTGGAGTTGTTTTTGGTCATTGTATTTTGTCATAGTTCTCAATTCTCTCACAGTTTTTTTCATTTGTGGCATAGTCTTAATATAAATTGTTCTCTTGCTTCTGATAACCTTACTTTCCATTAATTTATACGAGTACTCCCAGATTTCTTTGAATATATGCTCCTGTTTCTTATGGTACAATATAACATTTTATCACATTTTCATAGACCACAATTTGCTCAGTTATATCCCAGTTGATAGATACTCATTTTTATTTCTAGCTCTTTGCTACGACAAAAAATTCTTTTTTCTTTTAAATTAAATTTTATTTTTTCTATCTTTTTTTGCTTTTTGGAGGGCAATTGGAGTTAAGTGACTTGCCCAAAGTCCCAAGGCTAGTAAGTGTGTCAAGTGTCTGAATCCGGATTTGAATTCAGGTCCTCCTGACTCCAGGGCTGTGCTCTAGCCGCCCCTTATTTTTTCAGTCAACAAAAATCCACCTTTTCTTACACCCCTCGGTGCACATTACCCCCACCCCATGAAAGGGAAACAGAATCCTTCTTTTTTTTCAGGGTTTTTAAAAAGTTTATTAAATTTCATTACCTATTCTGCTGCAAGGTTGAAGCCTCATCTGTATAAAATAGCTCCAACCAAGCAATTTATTAAAAAATTAAGTTGGTTTGTACTGCATCTGACCCCAGCCAGCTAAACCAATCTTAGTAAATTATTCCCATGGATAGAAAATCAAAAGTATTTTGAACAATACTGGTGATGGATGGAGTTGGCCATTACAACATTATTGATTTAAGGCTTTTTACAGATAAAATTCTAGTTCTGAAGTACATAGTCTTAGAATTCATTTTTATCACATGATGCAATAAATTCAGAACTAGACAGACACTAACTTGAAATTACAAGGAAGAAGTTGTACAAAAGGTGAAAATAGTAAAAAACATTTTTATCCAGTCATTTCTGAGTAATTAAGATTTTTTTCCATGCCATGGTGTTGTTTCAGAAGTGTTAAAATTACTAACCTTCCATATACCACTAATTTAGGACAAAACTATACTGGGCTGCATTCTTATGCTAATTTATTTGGGGATCCAGTGTTCAATCCTCAATAGATTTTATGTATCTCTCATCAGTTCATCAAGTTCTGAAGGGTTGCTCAGAGTCATCTTGATCAGCCAATCATCTTCATAACACGATTTGTTGACAAGTCCTGGGTCTTCTGCAAGAGCTACATTAATTTCAGTTACTTCTCCTGTTAGTGGGGAATAGAGTTCACTGGTAGCTTTCACGCTTTCCAAAGCTCCAAATTCATCTTGTTTGTTCAATTTTGTTCCAACTTCTGGAAGACTATAGTAAACTATATCTCCCAATGCTTTCTGTGCAAAATTGCTGATTCCCAGTGTTCCAATACCATTTTCAGTTGATATCCATTCATGCTTTTCTGTGAACTTTCTAACAGCCAGATGCACAGCGCTGGTGCAGAGGCCCCAGGAGGAGGTGGTGCCCGCTAGGAAGGGACGGTAGCCTGGGCCAGGGCAGGCCTGGAGACCTGCAGGGTCGGCTGTGCAGGGAGGCCGGGGTCCTGGAGGTCTCAGCCCCGCCCGCCCCCCACAGGAATGAGGCTGCGACCCACATGCTCCTGGCCACTCACAGCGCCATCTTCTCTGGGAGCGGGGCAGCCCTGGGACCAAGCGGTTCTAGGCTGGAGGCTGGAAGCAGAATCCTTCTTATAAACATAAAATGTCTGGAGAGGCAGGAACAGAGATGAGAGAGGAATGAACATGAGCATGTACTCATATGTTGATGGTAGACCAGAACTTGACATTGGAATTATGGGGCTACAGGGTAAGAAGGCAGGTAGGATAGAGGTAGGGAAGTCCAGAGTCATGAGTGAATTTGGGAGAAGAAAAAATACTCAAGCAAAATAAATTTCTACATTGGTCATGTCCATACACAAGAGTTAAAATGAAAATAAAAACGCAAATGAATACAAAAGAAAAAAATAATTAGGGACTAAAGAAGTCCCTATGTATGCATGCATACATGTGTATATGTCTCGCTCAGGATTTTGAGTCTTTTGGAGTTGTTTTTCGTTAAAATATTTTTGTCATTTCATAAATTATTCTACTGTTCAGCTCATATAAATCTTCCTAGGAAGCCATCCCCTTCAATTTTTACAAGCATAGTTGTATTCCTTCACAATTATATACTATGACTTAATTCAGCTATTTCATAGTTGCTGGACATCTAATCACTCCCTTGATCTACCCTTCCCATTTCTCTCTTATTTCCCAGTTGAATAAAATACCCAATTTCTATGTATGTGTGTTCAAATGAGAGTGAGGCATAAATTTCAGCACCCATCCCTTCCTCCTTGTTTGTGTAGACTTCTGTTTATGAACCTGGATTATGTGAGATGAATTTTTCATCCTTTCCCCTCCTTAAAGTTTATTTCTCTTAACCTCCCTTTATGTTCATCGCTTAAGATCATCATGACATAACAGAACTATCTCTAGGACTTCTGTATAATTAAACTCCCTCTATGATCCTTGAGAAGGGACATCTCTCCATATTAGAATGCACACAGTTTATCCTTCTTTAGTCTCTAATCATTTTTCCTTTGTATTTGTTTGCCTTTTTATTTTTAACTCTTGTGTTTATGTTTCAGAATCCTTTTGCAGGTCTGGTCTTTTTATCAGGAATGTTTGAAAGTTCTCTATTTGATGATGATGATGATGATGATGATGATGATATCTAATATTTATATAGCACTTACTATGTGCCAAGCACTGTGCTAAGTGCTTCACACCTGTTATCTTATTTGAGCCTTACACTGACCCTGGGAGGTAGGTGCTATTATTTTCTTCATTTTATAGAGAGGAAACTGAGGCAAACCTATTAAGTGACTTCCTCAGGGTTACACAAATGTCTTAGATCAAATTTGAACTCAAGTCTTCCTGCCTCCAGGCCTGGAACTATCCACACAGTGCCACCTAGCTGCCAATTTCAGCTTAAAAGTTTTTTCCCCTCCCTTTTTATGATTATGCTCAGTTTTGCTGGGTAAAGTGTTCTTAGTTGTAAGCCTTTATCATTTGCCTTCTTGGAATTTGATATTCCAAGTTCTCCTCTCATTTAAAATGACTGCTTAATCATCTGTAATTCTGACTGTGGCTCATTTGTAGTTGAATTCTTTCTGTCTGCTTGCAGTGTATTTTTCTTTGATGTGGAAGCTCTGGAATTTGGCAATGGGAGTTTCAGTTTGGGGTTTTTTAGGACATGATGGGTAGATTTTATTTCCACTTTGCTATCTGGTTCTAAGAGATATGGGCAGTTTTGTTTTGTTTTGTTTTTTTATTTCTTATGATATTATATTTAGTTTCTTTTCTTTCCTTTTTTTTTTTTTTTTTTGACATGGCTTTCAGGTAGTCTAATGATTGTTAAATTTTTCTCCCCTCAGTCTTTTTCTCTTTGCTGTATTCTGATTTTCAGGGGTTTTGTTGTGTGGACAAAGATTTGTGCCTCTTGTTGTTCCATGCCCTTCTCTTAATTTCTTTCTTCCTTAGATCTCATTTATTTTCCAGTTTTTTACTCCAACCCTATCTTTTCCTTTTCAAAAACATTCTTTAATTCTTTTTTAATCTTTTGCTTCATTTCTTCTGGGAATTCTAGTTGAATTTGTGCCTAAGCTTTAGTTTTTGGGGTTTTTTTTTTAGGCTTTTTCTTGGAGAGGTTTTGGGTTCATTTCATCTAGGTTTGTGTCTTTTTTAAAAAATTATTTTCATTTATTTTGTTAAATATTTCCAAATTACATGTAAAAATGTTTTTAGCAAGAATTTTAAAAAATATTGAGTTCTAAATTCATTCTCTTCCTCCCTCCTGCACCCCTTACCTTCTTGAGAATGCAAGCAATGGGGGGCAGCCAGGTGGCAAAGTGAATAGAGCACCGGCCCTGGAGTCAGGAGGACCCAAGTTCAAACCCAGCCCCAGACCCTTCACACTTAACAGCTGTGTGACCTTGGGCAAGTCACTTAACCCCAATTACCTTGCCTTTCCCCCTCCAAAAAAAAAAAAACCAAAACCAGAAGGCAAGCAATTTGATTTGGTTATTCACGTGAGGTCATACAAAACATATTTCTATTTTTAGCCATGTTGTAAAATAAAACAAAATAAAACAAAAAGTTTTAAAAAAGTATGCTTCAAAAAAGTATGCTTCAGTCTACATTCAGAGTTCATCAGTTCCCCCTCTGGAGGTAGATAACATTTTGCATCATAAATCTTTTGGAATTGTCTCAGATTATTGTTTTGATCAGAGTAGCTAAGTATTTCGTACTTGATCATCCTTAAAATGTTGCTGTTTCTGGTACAATGTTTTCTGGGTTCTGCTCATGTCCCTTTGCATCAGTTCACATAAGTCTTTCCCGGTTTTTCAGAAACAATTCTGCTTTGTCATTTCTCAAGCACGGTGTAGTAGTCTATCACAATCATATAGCACAACTTGTTCAGCCATTCCCTGATTGATAGGCATCCCCTCAATTTCCAACTCTTTGCCACCACAAAAAAGAACTGCTATAAATTTTTTTGTGCAAGTTGGTCCTTTTCCCTTTCCTTTGATCTTTTGGGAATACAGACTTAGTAGTGGTATTGCTAGATTAAAGGGGATGGACAGTTTTATAATCCTTTATTGTAGTTCCAAATTGTTCTGTTGAATGGTTGGATTAGTTCACAACTCTGCTGACAGTATATTAGTGTCCCAATTTTTCCACATCTCCCCTCTAGCTTTGTCTTTTTTCTTTTCTGTCATGTTAGCCAATCTCATAGGTATGAGTAGTACATCAGAGTTGTTTTAATTTGTATTTCTCTAATCAGTAGTGATTTAGAGAAATTTTAATTTTGATTGATAGCTTTGATTTCTTCTTCTGACAATTGCCTGTTTATATATAAGCTTGTGCCTTTAGTTTTCCTGTCACTGGTAACAGCTTTTTTATGATGGTGTTCTTTTATATTTCTTTTATTCTTCTAGCCTGCTTTTTTTTTTTGCTTTGTATTTTAATTTTTCTAAATTAAATTTTATGTTTATTTTTAGTTTACATCATTCATTTCCACAAGATTTTGAGTTACAAATTTTCTCAACTTTCCCTTATCCACTACCCCAGAACAGTGATCCCACTGTATACCCCCTCCCCCAATCTGCTTTTTCCTATATCCTGCCCCATCCTCCTCCTACTTTCAAGTAAGGCAAAATGGATCTCTATACCCCAGTGCCTATATATCTTATTTGCCAGTTGCATGTAAAAAAATATATATATTTTTTTGGTTTTTGGAGGGCAATTGGGGTTAAGTAACTTGCCCAAGGTCACATGGCTAGGTTTTTGTTTATGTGTGCGTTGTGTCTGAGGCTGGATCTGAACTCAGGTCCTTCTGACTCCAGGGCCAGCGCTTTACTCACTGCGCCACCTAGCCGCCCCTATATATATGTATATTTTAAAACATTTGATTTTAAAACTTTGAATTCCAGATTCTTTCCCTTCCTCCCTTGTCACCCACTGTTACTGGGAAGATAAGCAGTTCAACATAGGTTGTATATGTGTAGCTATGAAAAACATTTCCATAGGGGATATATTATGAAAGACTGACTATATTTCCCTCCATCCTATCCCACTCCCTCACTTGTTCTATTCTCTACTTTGACCTGCCCCTTTTTAAAAGTTTGTGCTTCCAACTTCCCTCCCCCCCCCAACCTGCCCTCCCTTCCATCATCCCCCCTCTCATCCCCTTCCCCCCTACTCTCCTGTAGGGTGAGATACCCTGTTTAGTGTGTATGTCATTCCCTCCCTAAGCCAAATTCATTGAGAGTAAGGTTGACCTGTTTCCTTTTGCCTTCCTGTTCTTCCCCTCCATTGTAACCATTTTCGCTTGCCTCTTCTGTATGAGAGAGTTTACCCCATTCTGTCTCTCCCCATCTACTCTCATTATATTCCTCTCTCACCTCTCAATTTCACCTTTTAAGTATCATCCTTTCCTATGCCCTTTGTCTATGTATACCTGTAAACATATATACACACACTCACATATGTATTCATATGCCATATACCCTCCTATATAGACATATATGTATATATTTTATTTATATATATATATATATATATATATATATATATATATATACACACACACACATATAAATGTATATACTTTTATATTCCCTTCAACTATTCTCATACTGAGAAAAGTTTCATAAGTTAACAATGATCATTTTTCCATGTAGGAATGTAAATGGTTCAACTTTGTAAATAATTCAACAAATAAGTTCATTATGTTTTCCCTGTTTACCTTCTCGTGCTTCTCTTGCTTCTTGTATCTGAATATCACATTTTCTATTCAACTCTGGGTTTTTCATCAAGAATGCTTGAAAGTCCTCTATTTCATTGAATGACCATATTTTCCTCTGAAACATGATACTCAGTTCTGCTGGGTAGGTGATTCTTGGTTTTAATCCCAGATCCTTTGACCTCCAGAATATCATATTCCAAGCCCCTAGATCACTCAGTGTAGAAGCTGCCAGGTCCTGTGTTTCCACAGTATTCAAATTGTTTCTTCCTGGCTGCTTGTAATATTCTCTCCTTGATCTGGGAACTCTGGAACCTGCCTATAATATTCCTAGGAGTTTTCTTTTGGGGATCTTTTTCAGGAGGTGATCTCTGGATTCTTTCAACCTCTATTTTGCCCTCTAGGTCTAAAACATCAAGGCAGTTTTCCTTGAGAATTTCTTGAAGGATGATTTCTAGGTTCTTTTTTGGATCATGGCTTTCAGGTAGTCCAATAGTTTTTAAATTATCTCTCCTGAATCTATTTTCCAGGTCAGTGGTTTTTTCCATGAGATATTTCACGTTGCCTTCTATTTTTTTTCATTTGTTTGGATCTGTTTAATAGTATCTTGATTTCTCATAAAGTCACTAGCTTCCATTTGCTCCAATCTAATTCTGAAGGAATGATTCTCCTCAGTGAGCTTTTGAGATTCTTTTTCCATCTGGCAAATTTGGCTTTTTAAGGCATTCTCCTCATTGCCTTTTGGAGCCTCTTTTGCCATTTTGAGTTAGTCTATTTTTTTAATTTTTTAATTTTTAAAAAATTTTTTGCTTTTCAGAGGGCAATTGGGGTTAAGTAACTTGCCCAAGGTCACATGGGTAGGTTTTTGTTTGTGTGTGCGTTAAGTGTCTGAGGTTGGATCCGAACTCAGGTCCTTCTGACTCCAGGGCCGACGCTCTGCTCACTGTGCCACCTACTCACCCCGTTAGTCTATTTTTTAAGGTGTTATTTCCTTCAGTCAGGTTGTTGAGTCTCTTTTCATTATTTTCTTGCATCATTCTCATTTCTCTTCCCAATTTTTCCTTCACTTCTCTTATTTGGTTTTTAAAATCCTTCTTAAGCTCCTCTGTGGCCTGTAACCAGTTTGTATTTTTCTTGGAAGCTTTTGGTGCAGGAGATCTGACTTTGTTGTCTTCCTTCTGTTCCATGCTTTGATCCTTTTTGTCCCCCAAAAAGGAATCTAAAGTTGGATTGCTGTGCTTGCTTTACTTTCTTTGCTTGCTCACGTAGCCACTCATTTACTTGACTTTTGAATTTTTTGCCACAGTAGAACTCTGCTTCCAGAGAGGAGAGCTTTGTCCCAAATGGCTGGGGTTTTCATAGCTTCCAGAGTTATTAGTTAGTTGGCTGCCCTCTCTGAAGCCTTCACACACTGTGGCTCACTGGTCACACATCCCAGGACCTCCACCTAGCAATCCAGATCCAAGCAGGTTAAAGCAAGAGCGATCGATCACCCCACAGAATGGTCACTACAATATGCAGGCCAGGAGTTCTAAAGGAGCTACACGGTGGCGGCTGCCATGCCTCAGCCGCTTCTCCCTCAGGGGGCAGAGGCCAAACTGTACTCCCGGACTCCCTGATCTCAAAGTTCACACTGACTTCTTGCTTTGTCTTTGGCATTTATGGTTTGGTAATTCTGGAAACCCCCACAGCTGCTGGTAATCTACTTGCCCTAAATCCCTCCAGTTGTGGCTGGTCTGAGGCTAAAACTGAGAGCTCACTTGGGGCTGGGCTCTGCTCCCAGAGTGCTGAGATCAACCCTTCCTGTCTGCCTGCCAGGCTGTCTTTAGCAGGAGATTTTGTGGGTTCTGTAGCCCTAATGTTTGTTTAGAGTCATTTTTATTGGTATTTGAGGTGGTTATGGGGGACTTGCAGGGAGTTTTCCTGCTTCTACACCGCCATCTTGTCTCTGTGGGACCTTCTAGCTTGCTTCTTGACCTCAGACTTTGTGTTAGGGGACAGGCCAATTTTTGCTCACTTCTGGAGGGAATATGCATGCTAATACTTTTTTCCACTTTCTTGGGGTCCTAAGTTTTATGTTATTCAGAGGCCTCTCTGGCAGTAGAGACTGGGGACCTGGAAACCTTCAGGGATTCCAAAGTTGTCTGATCTAGGGTAGTTTTATCACTACCAGACCCCAGTCTGAACTATGCAAGTTTCTGACCTGGGTTTGAATCTCAGTAGCTGTGGGTGTTGATGAATTCAGTCACTTGTAGTTAGCTCGTAAGCTCTGCTGTTTCAGAGGGACAGAATTATAGGCTTGTCTTTGGTCCTGCCCTAGTAATGCTTATCTATGCAACTGGGATAAAGACTGGGAATACAACCTCACTCTGCTCCTGGGATCTGAACCAAACAGCTGCTTCTGAATTTGTTCCTTGCTCATTATATAACTGGGAGCCCATAACCACTCTTTACCAGGACTGTTCCCCCCACGTGCCTACACACTCTACCTCCCCATGCACATCCCTTCTTCATTCTCTCCTGGATCTGTGACCCATAATTGAGGTAGTGCATAACATCCAGTTGGCACCAATCTCTGTACCCTGCATAAGATTAGGCCTGTCTGCTGGATTTGGAACCTCTTTTTGCCATGGTGCATAATCTCTACCTGCACTGGAATATCCTCTATCAAATCATTCTTGGCCAGACCCCATCCCTAGTTTACACAGATCTTTGTTTGCCTTTCTATGTTGATCTGTGCTGGAAAGATATCTTACTACGATTAATTTTCTTGGATTTCCCAATTAGGATTAGGTCTGGGATTTTTAATGTTTATTTGGAGGGATTGTTGGGAGTAGGTCAATATACTTCTTTTTGCTACTCTGCCTCCTCAAAGTGTTGATTTAAATATTTTTGTGTATATGGCTACTTTCCCTCTTTTATCTCTTTTGAGATTTAAGTCCACTGATGGATATCAGTGGGTCAAAGATATGTCAAGTTTAGTGACATTTTGGATATAGTTCCAAATTGCTTTCCAGAGAGGTTGATTCAATTCACAGCTAGCAATGTGTTAATGTGCCTGCTCTTACTCAATTTCTCCAACCATTGTTAGTTTTTTTCTTTCTTTTTTTTGGTCAACTTTGCTGGTCTGGTTGGTGGGAGGTAGAGCTCTAGAGTTGTTTTAACTTACATTTTTCTTACGTGATTTGGGCTTTTTTTTTTTCTTAACATGGTTGGTAACTGCTGGCATTTTTACTTTTGAGAATTACCTGTTTATATCTTTTGTCCTGGAAGTCATTGGGAAATGGTTCTTGTTCTTCTATATTTGAATTACTTCTTTATTTGTAGATATCAACTCTTTATCAAAGAAATTTGCTGCAAAGATTTCCCCCCCTAGTTTAATAACTTTCCTTCTAATTCTAAATGTATTTTGTTTGTTTTTTATGACTCACCATTTCCTTTATTTGTCCAAGAGTGAATAATCATACCCTGGCTGGGAAAAAAAGGTTGGTTTTAACTTTAAACAAGTCCTTCTGTCTGGAAGCATCTATTTTGAAGGCTTGGGACTAGCAACTTCAGCCCCAGCATCTTTGGGTTTGGACTCGGCAGGCTTAGCAGCCTTAGAATCAGACTTAGCTGCCTTGGGATCTGACTTACTGACTTTGACGGCAGCCTTGGGGTCAATGAGCTTGGCAACCTTGGGGTCAGTGGTTCAGGCAACCTTAGAGTCAGGCTTCATGATCCTGGAGCCTGGACGTTTGATGCCGATCCTAGGACCTGGACACTTGGTAGCCATCTTGTGGCCAGAATGCCGGGCACTAGCCTTGGGGATCTTGGGCCTGAGAAGCTTGGCTTTGGAGGCCTTGGTGCTCAGAGCCTTGATGGCTTTGGCATTGTTGGCCTGCATCTTCTTCAGCCCTTTCTTGGCCAAGCGCATGTTTCTCAGAAACTTGAGGTCAACCCCTTTCAGAGACTTGTATCTCTGTGACGGAGGTTTCTTGATGCCATTTCTGTGCCATTTTCGTGATTGGTTGTGGGTGGCATGGTTCTTAGACTTAGCCATCTTTACACTGTAGCCTGTTCTAACAGGCACTCATGGCGAGAGAGAGAAAGAGAGAGAGAGAGAGGGAGAGAGAGAGAGAGAGAGAGAGAGAAGAATGTATTTTGTCTGTGCAAAATTCTTTTCAATTTTGTATAATTAAAACGATCTATTGTGATGTTCTTGTGATCCTCTTTAACCTTTGGTCAAGAACTCAATTATCTATAAATGTGAATAGGAGCTTCTTCCCTGATTCTCTAATGTGTTTATGAGGCAACTAAGTTGTGTATAGAGTCAAGAAGATCTAAGTTTAAATTCAGCCTCATAAATGCCCTACCTATGTGACCCTGGGCAAATCACTTATCCTCTGGCTGCCTCAGTTTCCTGAATAGTAAAATTTGCATAATTAACAATACCTATTTCAATGGGTGGTTGTGAAGATTAAATGAAATATTTGCCCTTTGTACAATGCCTGGCACATAGTAGGTGCTATATACATGCTTATTCTTTCCTTTCCTCCTAGTTTAGTTATGATTCTCAAGGTATCTGATGATTTTTAAACTATCTTTGTTTTCCAGAACAGTTTTTCTTAGTAGATACCTTTACTTTCTTCTTCTTTTTCCCCCCCAGTCATTTGACTTTGAATATTTCCTGTTGTTTCGTGGAGTCATTGAGATCTCATTTTTCCATGCCCATTACTTGGGTAACAATTTCTATATTCTGTTCTAAATTATTTATTCTCCAATCTTTTTCTCCAGAGTTTTAATTTCAATTTTAATTTTATTTTCTTGTATCCTGCTTCATTTCTTTGCGTCATTCTTATGGTCCTTGTGGCTAAGCTTCCCCCTACCCCTTGGCTCTTCTCTTTTTCTCTGGATTTACCTTTTGAGCTTCCCTTAATTTCCAATATTTCTTCATTGTCTTCTGTTTTTTAAATGTTTACTGGTCTTCTCCACAGTGCAGTCTCAAGCCTGCATGCTTCAATCCCTTTACTGGGATTTGGGCTGGCCTTTCTCTTAGGCACTGCTGGCTTCTTGCCGCCTTTTTTCTGGAGTGAATAGAGGCTTTTCTGATTTTTTTCTTTTACTTTTTTGTTTTTGAGAAGGACTGGTGGGGAATTCTTTATTGTTGCTTTATCTAGGATCCCCTTCAGATTTTTGCTGGGGTGTGTCATGGGCTCTTTATCTGTTCATGTTGTCTGCTTAAGAATCATGGAACGAACCAATTCTATCTCCATTCCATGAAGCAGCTTTTGCAAAATAAAGGCCAGGGTGTTAGGCTTTAGTAAACTGTTTTTCTAGGTTGAGCAGGGGGAGGAGAGATGTGGAAAAAGAAGAGAAAATGTTGGATCTTGTTTCTCTGACTGCTGGGGTGGGGGAAGAGTACATAGCCTTAGCCGCCTATGGGCTCTTAAAAATCCCTATTAAATCTAACATAATAGTAGAACTATCCTTAAACTGTCCTTTTTATGTCCTCTCCTGAACTAACTTTTAAGTATATTTTTAAAAATGTTTCATTAGTGCTATTAACTTTTTTTTCACTTTAGTATCTGTACTCAACAGTTCTACCCCCACTGTCCCCTTCTCTGTATTGAAACCTTCCTTAGAACATGTAAATATAATCAAGCAAAATAAACCAACACATTGTATGAGACTGAAAAAGTGTCTCGTTCTGCATTTCTAATCCATCATTACTCTGCCAAGGGTTGGGAAGCATTATTCACCATTATTCTTTGTCCATATCTTTTCTTACTGTTTTCCCATAGAGGCTCTACCCAATGTTTGGAGATCTTCCTCTGCTGCTTGCAATATTTTTATTGGTGCCAGTGTGGCACTCAGGCTTTCCATCTTTTAACTTACTCTTCTTGATCAGTCCATCTCCTTTTCCAGTCAGACCTGATGTCTTTTATTATGCTTTTTGTGTATAAGCTTACAGTTTGAGATATATTTTAATCTACATATTTATTTATTGTTTTCTTTTTAAAATATTGGTAGCTTTTGTTTTTACATCACCTTTATTTCCAAACATACACCTCTTTCCACTCAAAGAGTAATATAAAAAAGAGGAAAAAAGTTCATCAAAACTAATTAGCATACCAACCAAATGTAACATTATATTCAGTATTCCAGACCTATATTATATTCTCTTACCTCTATAGAGGGAAGGAGGTGCATTCTTATGTCTTTTTTGCAGACCAGCCTGGTCATTATAATTACAGTGTTCAGTTTCTTACTGTTACTGTTTTTTCATTATCTTTATATTGATATGATCATTCTGAGCACAATATTCAAACCTATTTAAAATGATGTGTCTTTTACTAATCAAAAATATTTATTGAGATTTTGGTAGTAAAATATTTGTCCTGGGTACTGTTTGGTTCAAGGTGTAGTAATGGGCTGTTTTTGTTTTGTCTTTTAAAGCAAAGCTGTGGTATATTTGAAAGCACATATATTTGAAAATAAGCACTAATGATTGGTTGACTGCTGCTTTTATTTGCTATTTATGCACTATGGTTTTGTGGTAAACCACAAACTCCCCCAAATTTCAATTGGAAAAAGATTTTTAAAGAAAGGTTTACCCAACCATTCACTTGTTTGATGTTGTACACTTCATTTAGAAAGTAAGCCACACAGTACTATTAATAGGAACTGTAACCACAATTCAGTAAGCAACTGAGTGCAGGTTTCTGAATCACTTATGCAAATATTCCGTTTCCATGGACCATCTGTACTAACTGAATAACTTTCTGTTAACCAAAGGAAGCTATTGGTTTGCTGCTATCTTTTCTTATTTACATCCCTATACAGTACCATGAACATGGATGCCCAATTAATACCTGGTTACTGAGGAAAATTTAAATTTAAAGAAATTAATAGTATGAGTTTTTAAAAAATATAAATGTTATGCTTTAAAAATTTTTTTTAAATGTTATGTTTTTAATATGAAGTAACTAATGCTTTTCTTGAAATTACCCATTTGATGTAGTACAATCTCATTTCCTGTGGATAATCTATATTTGCTTTTTAAAAAATAAGTTTTTATTGATTTCTTTTTTTTACATCATCATAATTTCACTTAATATTCTTCCACTTCCCAGAGAACTATTTCAGGTAACATTTATTATTTTTTTAGAGAGTTAAAAAAGCAGAACAAAAATAAGAAGGTGAGGGAAAAAATCAGCACGATTAATCAGTCTATCAGGAATGTCTGAAACTATGTGTAGTCGTCAGCACTTGGCTTTCCACCTTTTGCAAAGAAATGAGTTGGGGGATGTCTTCCTTCATATCTTTTCTCTAGCCATGCTTGGTCTTTGTAATTTTGCAACATTGACTTTTGATTTGTGTGTTTTTCTTTCTACTTAAATTGCTATAGCCATTGTGCATTTTTTTAGTGTTTTTATTAAAATATATTTTTATGGCTATCTTTTTTTTTTTTAAACATCATGTTAGTTTTCCTCAATATCCCTTCCCTTTCCCAGCTTGGGTAGTGATAAATGATTTCTTGGATGGATTGCTATAGTCTTTTTGAGAGATTTTATTTAAAATGTATTAATCTGTATTCAGAGATGATACTAATTTATTCTTAATTTTAACTAAGAAGCCATTATTCAGGTTCAGAATACAAGGGAAGTACTTTTTATGAATGGAAAGATTTGATTCATCTATCATTTCGCAACTTCTATAAAACTTCCATTCGAGTCCTTCATCATTCTATGGAATTAATCCTGGGTTATTAAAGGTTTTGTCACTGGAGTGCAAACCCTGGCAAGTTTTAACAAGCAGGTCTCAGGATGGACTGAATTTGCTCTCTGAAGACCAATCTAGTTAAGTATAGAGAGGCTTTTCATTATTCCCTCAGTCCCATGTGAACCTTCTTTCTGCTTTCATAATGACAGTGGCAGAAAATGGGAAAGAAGTATTAATCACAGTTTTTAGACCATCTGTAAACATTTTTTTTTAACTAGGCATGATGACTCATACCTGTAATCTCTGCTACAGTTGAGGTTTTGTAGGGGAAGAGACTGAGGTTTTTGGGCTGCTTGATCTTGGGCATTCTGAATTGCAGGCAATCAAATGTCTGTGCTGTGTCCAGAATCAATATCATGAACCAGCAAAGAGCCACCACTCATAGAGGAGTGAACTGTCCAGGTTGGTAGTGGGAAGGGGCCCATTAAAGGCTTCTATACTTCTTGCCTGGCTCATATTGGGAAAACCAGTCTGAAATAAAACAAATGAAAAAACGTTAGTATTTTTGTTCTAACTCGCTCTAGTGTAATTCTAATGTTGGTGAGAGTTTAAAAGAATAGAATCATACCTTGCTATAACTAAAACCAAAAGGGCATAAGGACATTGGAGCTAGATGAAAGGTGCTTCATAGGTCCACTGTGGAACAAATAAAGGAAGTAGTGGATTTGGTCTCATCTTGTGCCCAAAGACAGTAAGAAAAATCAGCTAATGAGACAATTGATGATCATGGGTAAAACCAAAAAGCTACCTTGAAGATAATTTCAGGTTAGCTACTAGCATCTCTTGCAGAGGAGTAGATTTGACAAGATCTTCCTACACAACATATATACTTGGGGATTATCAATGTATATATGTCCTCAACTTGCACTCATTGACTTCATTATGAAGCTAGAGACATAGGGAAAGATGGTAAATGAGTTTCTATTAGACAATTTAGTTCTGTATTAAGAAATATTAGAGGCCAAAGATTTTGTAGACTATTCAGAAGCCTCACATATAGTACAAATGGCCTTTTTTTTTTTTTGAGGAAAGGTCACCATATTTAAATAAGTTTTATTAATTCCTTTTTACATCATAGCAAATAGAATAGAGTTGGAAGGCAAAAGATAGGAGAAGTCTATTTACTAATGTAGGAGTCACCTAGGTGAATTTGAATCATTGTACTAGTTACAACAAAGGTCAAAATCTATAGCACTGGTTTGGGAGTCACAAAACCTGGGCTTGAATCCTGACTGTGTATCTTACTATTTTTGTAAACTTAAGTGAGCTGTTTAATAGTTTTAGGCCTCTGTTTTCCCATCTGTAAATGAAGGTTCACAAATGACTAAATTTGTGATTCTGTGATTAAAATATTATAAGAAAGGATAAATGTTGTATGTACATTTAGAATAATATTATTCTGACGTGTGGCAAACAAGTTACTTAATTAAAAAAAAAGAATACTGGAAATAGATTAAAAAATAAATACTTTGATTTTTCCCATTTTTTCCTACAGACATTTAGCTGATAAAAAGCAGTTGCTATAATGAGGAGACCCATGAGGCCCTTAGCCAGCAAACAGTTGCTTTCCTTGCCAAGCAGAGAGATATGGCAGCCAATGGTAACACTGGTCTAGCATGCCAACTGACTTTTTAAAGATCAAATTCTATTGTTAGAAAATAAGTATATTTTCTCTCCCTCCTACTTTTCTTCAAGGGAACCCCTAGTCCTGAAAAAACAAAACAAAACAATGAAATACAAGCCCTTATAGCAAATATGTACAGTCAAGCAAAACAAATTCCCATACGGTTACTGTCTCTAAAAATGTCTGTCTGGTTCTGCATATTTAGTTCATTACTTCTCTGTTTAGAGGTGGGTAACATTTTTATCACTGGTCCTCTGGAATCATGGTTGCCCACTGCATTGAGAGTTTTTATGTCTTTCAAAGTTGTTGTCAATGTTGTTGTTTTTTTTTTAAACAAATGCTTTATTAACTTCTGTTTTACATCATTCATTTCCACCAGATTTTGTGTTACAATCATTTTCCCCTCGTTATTCCCCTACCCAACCTCCCAGAATAGCAGTCCCACAAGATATCGCTTCCTCCAATCTGCTCTCTCCCATACCTTCTCCCATACCCCCTATGACTTTTCCATTAGTGGAAGGTGAATCTTTGTGTCCCAGTGCTTGCACATCTTATCTCCCAATTATAAGCAAAAGAGTATTAATAATAGTATTTATATATATTTGAAACATTTAATCTTAAGACCTCGAATTTCAGATCCATTTCCTTCCTCCCTTGTCACCCATTCCCTCTGGGGAGATAAGTAATTCAGTATATGTTGTACATGTCTAGCTATGCAAAACATTATCATAGTAGATATATTGTACAAGGCTGCTTATAATTCCCTCCCACTCATCCCACCCCCCACCTGGTCCATTCCCTACATGATCCTGTCCCTCTTCTATAGTGGGTACTTCCAACCTCCCCTCCCCAAGGATGCCCTCCCATCCATCATCCCTCCTCTCATCCCCCTTCCCCCTATTCTGCTGCAGGTTGAGATATCCCATTTAGTATGTATGTCATTCTCTCCCTGAACCAAATTCAATAAGAATGTGGTTTTGCCTTTTTGCCTTCCTATTCTTCCCCTCCCTTGCAACCACTTCCCCTTGCTTCTTCTACATGAGATAGTTTACCCTACCCTGTCTCTCCCCATCTCCTCTTGCCACTTTCCTCTCTCACCTCATAATTTCATCCCTTGAGTATTCTCCCTTCCCAACAAATTCAACCTATGCCCTCTATCCATATACACACACATTCACATATGTATTCATATGACCACACACCTTTATTCCATTATTTTCATAGTGAGAAAGATATCATCACTCACAGTTATTGTTTTTCCATATAGGAATGTAAATAGTTCAACTTTGATAAGTTCCTTTTGATTTCTTTTCCCTGATCACCTTCTCAGGCATCTCTTGCTTCTTCTGTCTGGATGTCAAATTTTCTATTCAATTCTGGTTTTTTCCTCAAGAATGCTTGAAAGTCCTCTATTCCACTGAATGACCATATTTTCCCTGAAACAAAATACTCAGTTTTGCTGGGTAGGTGACCCTTGGGTTCATTCCCAGTTCTTTTGCCCTCTGGAATATCATATTCCATGCCCTTCAGTCCCTCAGTGTAGAAGCTGCCAGGTCATGTGCTATTCTGATTGTGTTTCCACAATATTGAAATTGTTTCTTCCTGGCTGCTTGTAGTATTTTCTCCTTGATCTGGGGACTCTGGAACCTGGCTATAATATTCCTGGGAGTTTTCTTTTTGGGATCTTTTTCAGGAGGTGATCTGTGGATTCTTTCAACCTCTATTTTGCCCTCTGGATCTAAAACATCAGGGCAGTTTTCCTTGAGAATTTCTTGAAGGGTGATTTCTAGGTTCTTTCTTGATCATGGCTTTCAGGTAGTCCAATAATTTTTAAATGGTCTCTCCTGGATCTATTTTCCAGGTCAGTGGTTTTTCCCATGAGATATTTCACATTGCCTTCTAATCTTTCATTTGTTTGGATCTGCTTAACAGCATCTTGATTTCTCATAAAGTCATTAGCTTCCATTTGCTCCAGTCTAACTCTGAAGGAATGAATCTCCTCAGTGAACTTTTGAGATTCTTTTTCCATCTGGCAAATTCGACTTTTTAAGGCATTCTTCTCCTCATTGCCCTTTTGGGCCTCCTTTGCAATTTACTTTGTGCTTACCCAGATGACCTAGCATGGAAGCACCCACATGAGAAAGTTCAGGGGCCTATGGGAGAAAGCTTTCTGAGGCACCTTAAAATGTGGTTTGTAATAGTTTGTTTCCAGTGATTCTATAGCCAGGACAGGCTTTATCTTTAAGACTGTGATACTGAGAAACTTTTGCCCCAGGGTCCAGAATGGTGAAGATCTTGTCCAAGATCTACCCAAAAGCATGGGTACCATGAACTGAGATGATAAGAGAAAGGACAATCTTTCCCTTCCCTGTTTCAGGCTCATTTGTCCTAAGAATTGGGCTTGTGGTTTGGTTTCATCTTTTTCATTTGTCTTTTCCAGTTCTAGGCACATACAGTAAAATCCTCATTGGACCCAAGAACTCAGGTCATGGTGATCTTGGAACCAAGATTTTAGGCCTGATGTGGAGCCAGTCAGTCCATCAGGGAAGCCCTGAGAATCCAGGGTTCCCAGGACTTGAGCCCAAGGTGCTGATGTTGGGGGGTTGGACTTGAAGTTTAGGATTCTATGCTGCATAGGATCCAAGCTAAACTATGAACCTTATTCCCCTACCCTCCAGAATATAAGGTGGAGATTATGCTCCACAGGTTTTGGCGGGATGTTTGTATATTTGTTTTTATTTTATCTTTGAAGTTAATATTCCTTTGTAAAAGCTGATCTCACTGTTAAGTGGTTAAATGGAACTTGTGTTCAGGGGACCTCCTACAATTGGGGGGATACCTTTAGGATGAGCTGGAGTCAATGGCAGAGAATCTAGATATGCACAAATCCCAGAGAACCCTGGGATTGTGGTAAAATGTAACCTACATGGCCTTCAGGCAATGGGGGAAAGGTTTGTTGTTGTCTTCTTGTTTGTTTTTGTAAGGTCTACATCAATTGCTTAGTGAAATACAGAAACAGCATGGAGTCAGAATACTTTAAGTATTTTCTTAGCTTTCTCATTTATTAGTCATATCACTTTGGGCAAGTCACTTGAGTACTCTGAGTAGGAGTTTCCTCATGTAATGGCAGTGATCATATGGTAATTGGCTAGGGCTGGGATAGACCTCAGCAAGCATCTTCTAGACTCACTTCCTCATTTTATAGATGAGAAAACTGAAGTCCAGGGAGCCTGTTACTTGCCCTACCCAAGCTTATAAGGGTAGCAAGCATTAGAAGGAGGACTTAAGCCTAGGTTTGTCTGATTCCAGAACCAGTGTTTTTTTCTACTTTCCACTATTACTCTGTAATAAATACTATTTGCCCTACTATGCCTCCCTTATAAGATTGTTTTGAGGATCACAAGGGATAACATATGTGACAGTCTGCTTCAGAAATGTAAGATGCTGTCCTGATTAATATTAATGTCAGGGAAGGTTAGAGACTGGCTCCCATCATCTCCTCTTTCCTACTTCAAAAGCCGGTGGAAAATAAATTTTAAATAGTGCTTATAATTAATATTCAACCACACACACGGCACTAAATAGCCTTCCTGGTGTCTTCAGCCCTAACATGTCTTGGAAGTGCCATATTCAAAAGTAAACAACCCATATACCCTGCACATTTCTAAATTAGACTGAGGTTTCAATAAGAAGCGTACCATGCGACATAATTACCATCCTAATAGCAATTTGTGATTCACACGGAAATTTTAAGCACCGAACTGAGGAGTTTGTGTAAAGTACCTTGGGAAACTTTGATAGACAGAATGGAAAAAAAAAATTATTAGGAGAAAAGTGGAGCATGGGATTTGGGAAAGGCATCATGTTGCCCTTTATAGTGCATAACATATGCATATCTATCTATATCTATATATCTATATATCATATATATTTAAAACCACCTAATGACTTTTTCCTACAAGGAATTCATCATAATCTCAGTCATTTAACTCTGCTTAACCATAGTGCATTAAAATCTAAATGCCATAAAAATGTTATATGTTAGCAGAATCTCTTTCAGAGTGATTTATGTTCATAAGTTCCTTTTCACACATTTTTTTTCTGATTCCTCAACAAAGTATAGTAAATTGAAGAAAAATCCCTGCTTTTTTAATGCTATAAATTACTATTGTAGGATTCTAGGACAGAGAATACTGGGTACATGTCAGGCATGCTTGAATTGTGAGTTTTGAATGCTCAAGAAGGTAAATTTTTGTTTCCTAGCTTGGACAAGGTTGTCTAAAGAGAGACAAAG